>WNYE01000119.1:0-99545 GCA_021396245.1 Sporothrix humicola
TTTCTTTTTTTCTTTTTTTCTTTTTTTCTTTTTTTCTTTTTTTCTTTTTTTCTTTTTTTCTTTTTTTCTTTTTTTCTGTTTTTCTTTTTTTCTTTTTTTCTTTTTTTCTTTTTTTCTTTTTTTCTTTTTTTCTTTTTTTCTTTCTTTTTTTTTTTTTACTAAACATGGCCAAGATAATTAAAAACGAATAAAATATTTGACGTAACAATACGGATGCATGTTAAAATAGAAGGTAAACTCATGTAATTTGATAACTAGATCTCTGGATAATAAGCATAGTCATTGCCGACAAAGAAGCCGCAGATGACGTAGTTTTGTTGCGCGGCACAAACGTTTGTAAATTTTTATTGTCTTTGAATAGCAGACACCTAGTATCCCCACCGCTTCAGTGTCAGCTCCAACAAGCATCTTGTGTGCTGTCTGGCAGCCTGGACCTGATGTGGCCCCATCTTGGACCGCACACGCGTCATGAACATCAGGCCTGGGCTCAGATTCTGGATGAACCAGTCTTGTCACGGCATGGACGCCGTGGATCGTTCCATTTTGGATAAACTCTGTCGCGGCGTCAAAAGGTGGCATGAGCGAACGGCACAGGCAAGTGGCGAAGAAGGCACATGATCAGGCGAGATGTGACCTTCAATTTGGCTTCGGCCTGGTCGAGGGCGCGCTTGTAGCCTTTGATGACGAAGAAGACCTCTGCGTGGTGAAGGCCGTCGGCGTGGGCAGCACGAAAATATGACCAGGCCAACTGGTAAAAGTCATTATCCGTGATCAGCACAGACATGTTGGCGTAGTGGATGTCCAGGAAGTCGTCGAGGCTGTTGAATGCCTCATACCGGGCGGCCAACACCTCGGGGCTCTGGTAGTGCGGCAAGTCGGAAACAGGTACGGCGCAAGAAACATTTATTGGGCCCATATTGGACGTCTGGTCTACCTCGCATCGGAAAAGGCCCTACAGAAGCTGACTGGAACAGGAAATGCGGAGAACCTGACACTTGATATGCCACGCTGTGCGTTTTTGGGGCATGTCATTCTCAAGCATAAAAATCAAATCAAAGTCCAAGTGATACATTATCATTCCCAACCCCCTGTATATCACTATATATCACTGTATATCACTGTATATCACCGTCAAGCCCAGCTTGGGTGACCAAGTCGTGCAGAGGCTGGGGAGGTGGCATGTTGGCGATGGTTGCGAAATCACCTTGTATCATCTCGTTCGAAAACAAGTCGAAAGGCAGGTCGCCGAGTTCTTGAAGGCCAGTCCAGTCTGCTCCCCATCCTTCATCGGACGAGAGTATTGTGGAACAGTCATCTGTAAGCGATGTGTTGGAGCTAACGACCGCTGTTTCTGACTCTGTCCGTGGAAATTTTGCAGCAACATGGGTGCCGTCCTCATCCCTTGGTCTCTTCTTTCGCCGAGTCTGCATTTTTGTGTATAGTGCTTGAACAGTGTCGAATGCACAAGCAGCCAGCCTGTTGCAGCCACTCGTCCTCATGGCTTCCAATCGTGACAGGCCCCATTCCATGCTGGCAAACAGCTCTAGCTCTAGCTCTAGCTCTTTCGACTCGTATGAACTTTGCGTGTCGCTCGGAAACAGGATGTAGAGTGTCGCTAGTAATACTAGAGCGTCAAATGTAGCAAAGATGAAGTTGAAGGGGAAATATTCGCGTGGCTCATACATGCCAAACAATCGGGTCTGTGCGGCGAGGATATGCAGCGCAGCCTGTCGTGCTCTATCGCGGCTCCGCTGTGATTGAAAGACAAAAGGGCGATGCACAGCCAAGACGACAAAATTGACTTCTGTGAGCAGAGTTTCGCGAGCGGCTGGGAGCCAGGTTTCAGATGTTTCAGATGCCGTCAATGTTTGGTCGCCAGAGCCATCTTTAGCCCATGCTGGCAGAATTTGAAGCCCTTGTGTGACGGAAGCATCGATTTCGTTGACACGATCCAAGACGTGCTGTTTCCTGGGATTATCGGTGGCCATTCTTGCAAGGTCTTGTATATCCTGGAGGTATTTGTAGGCTACTTTGTAGCCAATGAGAAACATGGTAAACGGTGTCGGTCTGCGGGCTGTTGAATCCGGAGACTCCGTGCTCCAGCTTTGGCCCTGAAGCGTCTCAAGCGTCTCAAGCGTCTCTCGTCTTTGGTCGATCGCCAAGAACAAAGCTACCCAGTCGCAGCTCTGAAGTTGTGTGACCATGGGCCGCCCTAAGACGACGCCCATATGGCCGTCCCACAGGTGAAGCATCAGCCACAGCCTCGCACGCCTCTCTGTCTCGTCCAAGGTGGACACGTCCATGCTGTCGACGGGATTGTCGGCCAAGCTGTCCAGCACAGAAGCCATGCCAAGCTCCTGGCCGTCCCGAATCGCTTCGCCAATCTTGCGCCATGCTTGTACAACTGACGCAGTACTCTTGAGAAAAGACGCTCGAAGCAGCCCAGCCTGCACTTTAGCCGCTGTAGCATCGTCGCTGTTTCGAAGTAGCAACACCACAGCCTCGCCCGCCTCGCTGTACTCTGTGGCGAGATCGGCAAATGTCATGCCAGGGGCATATGTGATATCTGCGAGAGCCGAGATGAGTCTTGTTGGGAGAAATAGGAGGGCGTGGGAAAGTACGTGGAAGAGCAGGGCCGGAAAGGCACGGGTTTCCGGTGGGAGATGGCGGGGACCACGGCGTAATGCGGTGTATGGAACACTATTCCACACTAGCAGGTCTCTTTGGAATACATTTTCGTCGATGACACCGTAGTACCATTCCAGATCTGTGAAGAAGAACTGCACCAGCCTTTTGATGTGACTTTGTGACGGTAGTTGACGAATGAGGGCTATGTAGCGTTCGGACGCGTTCATGTCCCAGCCATCGCGATAATCTGTATTCTGGGGAAGGGCATCAAGGTCACCGGCCCGATGGATCAGTCCAAGCGTGCCGGTTTTGCTGTGTTCGGAATAACCGAGGGATGCCGAGATGTTGCGTGTACAATCACCTGTCGCCGATGTCGATGTCGATATTGATGGCGTGCTCAATGTACTCGATGAGTTAACTGGCTTGCTGCTCTCAACCGATACTGGTGCTGGGACTGCGAGAGAGTAAACACATATATGCTGTCACAAGAAGAGTCAGTTCGGATGACAATGTACTCAGTATCCTCAGCAGTCTCCGTGGCCAGCTTACCGGTTTCTCTCTTTTCATACAGTTGTTGCATGGTTGCAGACGGTCGCACTTGGTCGGATTAGCATTGATGATTTGCCATATCAGCCTGGCAGACCCTCTCACTGCTCACCTTCTGCTTCCTCCGATGACACTCTTGGCAAGATACGACCGGTTTCCTCCTCTTGCGCCGGTCGGCCGCCATCTCATCAATGTCTCGCAATAGCGATTTTGACATTGCGATTGTCTATCGTTTCGAATCCGTCTTCGTCGTAGAAGAGAAAACGATGAAACGATTGTTCATGCCAAGGGCTGGCTGTAGCCCATTGGCGAAAGGTGAAAGACCGCCCATTCTCACCACGTGACTATTGACGTGACTATCCCCATGGATCGCCACCGCCCTACAGCCTTTAACATAAGCACAGTACAGACGAGCCCGGAACCTACAATGCTGGCGTCAGCATAAAAAAAATCAGAAAGATCTCCAAGATCATACCCAGGACCATCGTCAGCAACAACGGCAATCCCCAGCCGGTATGTCCGCGTACAAGCTATATAACTGCCGTTGACGTCCGTAAACGGCCCTGGAGAGAGAGACCCACTTATTTCGGGCATGCCCTGTTAGCGTTTCGGAGATGGGCCCACTCTTTTCGGCAGAGCGACGCACTCTGATTGGCTCCGGTGCCTTACACAGAGATCGTAGCGATGTACGTCGTACTTTCAACAACCACTGTCTGTACATCTTGAAGCTGCCCTAGAAAAAGGACTGCAGATCAAAATACCTCATGTATAAAGATCGAAGCTGCAGTCCCATCTTTACTGTCATCTTTAAAACAGACCCATCCAAACCTACCATGACAACAAGCTACCAGAACAACACGGACTAGAATCACCGCCCAAATAGTTCTCAGAACATTCTCTTTTGCAATCGCCAACATGCCCGCCCACGCCGTGCACGGTCGCTACACCACCGAAAAGGTTACCTACCCTTCGCACGGCGAGACTATTGCCGGCATCCTTTTCAAGCCAAGCAATGTCGTCAATCCGCCGGCCATTGTCTTGACGGGTCCTTACTCGTTTGTCAAGGAACAGGCGCCTTACCAATATGGTACTCGCCTCGCCGACGAGGGCTATGCCGCTCTCATCTTTGATCCCCGCACGGTTGGCGAAAGCACGGGTCAGCCTCGCCGCCTCGAGAACCCCAAGATGAAAAACGAGGACGCCATCGCTGGTCTTGACTACTTGGAGAAACGCGGCGACGTCGATGCCAAGCGCCTGTTTCTGGTCGGCATCTGCCAGGGCGGGCCACAGTCGCTCGACATTGCCTCGTACGACGGGCGGGTCGTCGGCGTCGCCTCCGTGTCGGGCTACTTCCGCGACCACGAGACGGACCTCTACATGATCTGTGCCGGCTGTGTGGCCTGGTCGCCCGGTGTCGATATCGGCACCATCACGATGCCGACGCCTGAGCAGGGCGAGGCTTTGTACCAAGCTCGTCTTGAGCGCGCTCACGCCGCCAAGAACAAGTACGACAAGACGGGCGAGGTGGTGTACGAGCCGCTTGTGGACCCCAAGGCGGCCGACCCCAACGAGGGCTCCAACGCGGGCCTCCCCGGGCCTCTGGTGTGGTCGTGGTACGGCCCTTGGACGCTGCGCAACGAGTTTGACAACCGGTACGCCATCATGAGCGACGTTGACCACTTTGCGTACACGACAGTGCCCGGCGTGGCCAAGCTGCAGACGCCCGCGCTCATCATCCACGGCGACAACTGCATGAACGCACCGGCCGCCATGCGGCACTTTGAGTCGATCCCAACCGACAAGAAGAAGCTGATTTGGAAGAACGAAGTGTCGCATTTTGAGCACTATGACAAGCCAGACGCCGTGGATCGGAATGTGGGCGACATTGTCGCTTGGTTTGCAGGCATCTAAGAGAATATCCTATAAGATTTATTGTAAATAAATTAACTCCGCAATTTATTGATGTGGGGCTGGGACGAGGCCCGGCAGCAACACATGGAACGCGGCACCGTCCTCCACTACCCTCTAGACCCTGATACATAGGAGTGATTATCTGAAGCCGATACGTGGCAAGCATAGAGAGGAAGCAACTATACGACCTCATGACAAGGGAGCGGACCAAGTGTATATTTATTTGGCCGTTTGGGGGGCTATTAGGCGGCTTTTGGATCAATTTCTTTTCTTTTTTTTTTTCTTTTTTTTTTTTGTCATCATTCCCATTTTATTTGTCATTGTTTTTCTCTCTTTCCGTCGTCCTTTGTCTACGTCCTTCTCCCTTTTCTTCTTTTCTTCTTTTCTTCTTTTCTTCTTTTCTTCTTTGCTTCTTTGCCTCATTTTATCATTTTCTCCTTCTGTTCTCCTTCTCGTTCTTTTTCATTTTTTATATCTCCAAACATCGTATATAGAGTTTCATCGTCCCTAAAGATGATAGGCACTATGATACGGGTTATGCCAACCGTGTCACGTCAGTGCCAAGCCCGACCGGGATCGGCGCCGTTGATTGCGTAATATGCGGACCACTGATGCGACTTACCACTCACCCTCCCCAAAACGGGCGCAAAACTGCCAAGCAGGCGGACAACCCGTCCGACAGGTGCAATTGCGCCATTCCACGCGTAACGGATGCTCTGTACGCGTGCAATGGCAGATGGCGCGATGGGCGTTGGGTGTTGAGGCCGACGCGACACACTTGTCCACTTTTGTATAAAATATCACGACGTACGAAAGATAAGGTACAAAAGAAGGGACTGCATTATACAGCGATCACAGCAGATACGCTGCCTGTTTTCTATTTTTTCTTTCCTCTTTCCTCTATTTCATCTCCGCTGATCCACCGACATGGTTGCCTCTACGGCGCGCGACGCGCCCGTGCCTGTTGGCCTGCAGGGCGTGTCGGCCGATGTGTTGAGCGGAAAGGCACGCAGCGAGGCCAAGTACGGCTACAATGCGCAGGGCCAGAAGAAGCGGATTCTGCTCAACGCATTCGACATGAACGGCATCGGGCACACGAGCATCGGCCAGTGGCAGAACCCCGAGGACCACAGCGCGGAGAAGAACCGGCTGCCGTACTGGACCAGCCTGGCGAAGCTGCTGGAAAAGGGTCATTTTAATGCGCTGTTCCTGGCCGACAACTTTGGCTCGCACAATGTGTACAAAAACAGCCATGCGCCGGCGATCCGCGCGGGCGCGCAGTGGCCGCTGTACGACCCGTTTGTCATTGTGTCGGCGATGGCGGCGGTGACCAAGACGCTGGCCTTTGGCATCACGGCGTGCACGACCTTTGAGCCGCCGTTTCTGCTGGCCAAGCGCTTCTCGACGCTCGACCATATTACGGACGGCCGCGTGGCGTGGAACATTGTGACGAGCTGGAGCGACGCCGCGGCGCGCGCCAACGGCTACGACGCGCTGCCGACGCACGACAGCCGCTACGAAAAGGCCGAGGAGTACATGGACCTGGCGTACAAGCTGTGGGAGGGCTCGTGGGCCGACGGCGCCGTCGTGCGCGACGCGGCCACTGAAACTTTTAGTAATCCCGACAAGGTGCGCGCCATCACGCATTCTGGAAAGTACTTCCGCGCCGAGAGCGCGCACCAGGTCGACCCCAGCCCGCAGCGCACGCCGCTCATCTTCCAGGCGGGCGTGTCGCCGGCGGGCGCCGCGTTTGCGGCCCGGCACGCCGAGTGCGTCTTCACGGGCGGCCAGAACACGGCCGTCACGCAGCGCACCATTGCGCACACGCGCACGCTGGCCGCCGAGCAGGGCCGCGACCCCTACGACGTCAAGTTCTTTGTGTCCTTTACGCCCGTGCTGGGCGCCACCGACGAGGAGGCCCGCGCCAAGTACGAGCGCTACAAGCAGTACGGCAGCCTCGAGGGCAACCTCGCGCAGCACTCGGGCATCTCCGGCATCGACCTCGGCCGCTTCCCGCTCGACGACGAGTTTCCTGCCGACCTTGATCACCCGTTGTACGAGGGTCTTTCGGGAGGTACAAAAGTTCGTCTGGCCGCGCGCCCCGCCGGCATCGATCGCTGGACGCCGCGCCGCCTCGCCGAGGAGCGCTACATTGGCGGCGCCAGCCCCTTTGCCGTCGGTTCCGGCAAGACCGTCGCCGACGCTATGGAGCGCTGGATCACCGAGGCCGACATTGACGGTTTTAATATCGGGCATGTCGTCGTGCCGGGCGCCTGGGAAGACGTCATTGAGTTTCTGTTGCCCGAGCTCGAGGCCCGCGGCTGGCTTGGCGACGGCGACTACCCCGTGCCCGGCGGCTCCGCTCGCGAGAACCTCTACAACACGCCGGGCGACGCGCACCTGCGGCCGACGCATCCGGGCCGCAAGTACCGGTTCGTGCCGGGAGAGGGGGACGTTGATGCCAAAGATGCGAACAAGACAGTCGAGGTTTCTGGATGAGCGTTATTAGCAAGATAAAGTACGTCGTACGTGGCAAGCACAATAAACCAGTAAAATTCAGACAATGCCGGTAGACTTGTCTATCAATCGTATTGAGCGTCACCATTAATCCTGCACGACTTTTTGTCTTGTGCAAGGAGCTATACAATAACTTGACCATAACTAGATTCTCTAACATGGAGATTACCGCATCGTTTATCTCCAGACCTAGCAAGCACGTTCGGCATCGCAATCCGCTGCGGCTGTCACGTTTTAATTTGTACTGCATTTCTCTGCAAATGCTCGAGTAGTGTCAAGATGTCGAAGATGTCGAGGCAGGGGTGATTTGCGTGCTTTCCAAGAGCAGACGTTGAAGGACGATCTTTGCCGTCCGGGGCGAGCTTCACATCTACACAGCACGCCGTAAAAAAAGCTGAATCGACATGCAAGATGGCAACATCCAGATGGCAACGTCGGGTTTCGCATACATTCGTCGTTAGCCCTCATAGGACCCTGAAGAGGCGCCCGGTACATTCACCCGAGTCACCTTAGCGGACGTTTCATCGCCTGTTAGTGCCCTGCTAGGGCTAGTGCCCGGCGGGTAGTATTCGGAGTGGCGGGAGCGGAGTATATAATGTCGCGATAGGGCCATTGCCGACGTAGGCGACGCCCCGTAATTATCTGGTGACGTGCCTGGCTGGCGACTGCTTTCGAATCCGTGCCAACGTGTGGTTCAGCGGGAGGTAAGCAGCAAATATTCTTCTACGGAGTACGACATATTTGGTGTCGTCTTTGAACACTGGTAGCAGGACCTCACCAACAGCCGGGCTACAGGCGTACGGGTGTGCTTTCGTCGCCATCTTTACAGCGAGCACACCATACCTATAGACCGTCCGGTTGGCGGAGGTGTTGTCAAAGTGTAACTGCACATAGCTGTACATATAAAAGAATACATCTGCATCGTGAACATGATGGTTTTCATGGACATAGATCGACGCGCGACGTCTTATACTTTCACCAATCGTCACGGCCAAGATGCCTATCCAGACGATCGACACCCAGCCCACCGTGGCAATCAACGTCGAGACGGCCAAGGCGACGCGCAAGGTTGGCGAGGCGGCCATTTCGCGCACCGACGCACTCGAGCTGCGCGACGACCCCGAGGCGCGCGCGGCGTTTTTGGCGACGTTTTCGGCCGCGGAGGAGGCGCGCATCCTGCGCAAGGTGGACGTGCGCATTGTGTTTCTGATCGGCGTCATGTCCATGGTCAAGGCGATTGACGCCAACAGCGCGTCCAACGTCAAGGTGCTGCAGGTGGGCGAGCCGCGCAATATACTAACAGAACTCGGCATGACGGCAAATCAGTTCAACTGGGTGGGCTCCATCTACGGCATTGCCTATATTATTTTTGAGGCGCCGAGCAACCTGCTGCTCAAGCGCATGACGCCGCACGTGTGGCAGGGGCGCATCTTTTTCACGTGGGGCCTCGTGCAGGGCTGCCACGCGGCGGTGCAAAACTATCACCAGCTGTTTGCGCTGCGCTTCCTGCTGGGCATGTTCGAGGCCGGCATGTTCCCGGGCGTCATGGCGCACCTGCACTCGTGGTACCGCACCGAGGAGATGGGCAAGCCCGTGGCCTGGTTCTTTGGCATCTCGGCCACGTCCAGCATCGTCGGCTCGCTGCTGTGCTACGGGCTGAGCTATGCAAACGGCGTGCGCGGCCTGAGTGCCTGGCGCTGGGTCTACATTGTCGAGGGCGTTTTTACCGTGCTCTTTGCGGGCGTCGTCTTTTTCTGTCTGCCCGACTACCCCAAGTCACCGCGCAGCCGCCGCTGGCTGACGCCGCGCGAGCAGGAGTTTCTGGAGGCGCGCCTCGCCGAGAACGCGCCGCGCACCAGCGACCCCGTCTTTTCCGCAAAAGAAATCAAGCACACGCTTGGCAACTGGCTCATCTGGTCCTTTTTGCTGTCCCAGACGCTCGTCAACCTCGGCGGCTACGCCCTCACCTGGTACCTGCCCACCATCGTCACCAATTTGGGGTTTGCCGCCCTGCCCAAGAACCAGCTGCTCAACATCCCGCCCGCCGCCGCCACCATTTTGGGCGAGGCGCTGTCCGCCTGGCTGCTCTACCGCGCCTTTGTCGTCCGCCCCGCCCTCATCATGGTCATCATGTCGGGCATGGTCGTCTGCTTTGTGCTTTTTTTCACGGTCGACAACCGCTACGGCCTCTACGTCGCCTGCATCCTCGGCTCCGCCTTTTACAACACCTACTTTATCCCCTTTTGGGCCTGGCGCTCCGCCACCCTCGTCGGAACCACCGGCACCGCCCTCACTTATGGGTTGCAGTCCGGCATCGCCCAGCTCGGCGGCGTCGTCGGCCCCCAGCTGTTCCAGAGCCGCTGGGCCCACAACGGCTACAAGGTCAGTTTTGCCATTGCCGCCGCCTTCATCATCGCCGCCTGGCTCGCCAACATTGTCACCTGGTACATGACCCGCAACACCGAGTACGACGTCCTGCTGCACCAGCGCAAGGTCCTCAAGGAACGCCAGCAAGGCCGCGTCCTCGCCGACGCCGACGACATCCGCATCTTTGACGAGCGCCAGTACTACCAGGGCCTGGGCCTGTGGCGCAACAAGGCCGACGTGACAGAGACGGACGAGTCATCGTAGGCTGACGGCTGACTTTGAAGGTGACTTTACTCACATGGATGGTCGTTGTACCTGTGTATGCTTGTGTAGGCTTAGG
Source organism: Sporothrix humicola (assembly GCA_021396245.1). Lineage (NCBI taxonomy): Eukaryota > Fungi > Ascomycota > Sordariomycetes > Ophiostomatales > Ophiostomataceae > Sporothrix > Sporothrix humicola. Next base: position 10,310 of record WNYE01000119.1, read on the forward strand.
CTGGGATAACATGTTACTTCTCGTCTTGGTAATCCAGCACCGATACTTTCTTTTCCCTTTTTCACTTCTAGATCATACAAGCGTTTCGACAAAATCCAGGAATCAGCACGTGCACATGCAGTCTGCGAGCCCTGGAGCCCTATGACGCGGCCTTTCAAGAAAAAACATAAAGACCCTCTGGACCCTGACACATGGAAGTAGCTATTTAAAGTTTTAAAGTTTTAAAGTCGGTAGGTGGCAAGTACTAGTCGTTTGGGGGCACACGGCTGTGTTTTGTTTACGCTAAAAAGGGGTATTAGTCGGGGTCATAGTGTGGGGCCTAACAAATTCAGCAGTTTGTACGGACAACCATACACAACATCATAGTGCAATAGGAGTAGTAGGTACACTCTCAAAGCCAAAAACCAAAAAATCAACTCTCAGTCGGGCTAAAAGCGTTCTAAGATTTTCTGTTGATTTGTTACAGTATATGTTGCAAAGGACCTTTACTCCCGGGCTTGAGAACTAACGTTGGCTGTAGACACCGCGGCCCGAGCAATCCAGAAGGATCTTCCCTAAAAGGCCGTAGTTATATCAAGTTAGTTGAACATGTACAGTAGTAACTCATTACCGATACATTTTTAGTACCGTTTTAGTTTTATAATGCCATTTATTATACAGAAATCAAGTACGTAGTCTGTCCCGTGTTACTTGACATACGCGTAACTACAAACTACCACACAATATAAATGAAAAATAACTCCCTCATTATGTTAGAAGGCACTGTCCTCATCCTGACCTATTTTTCAACTTCTTTATCAACGTACATCGTGATCCCACAGTCTTTTCTTACTTTTCTTAAACGTGTCTTCATCCTTATCCTCATTTTTTCCTCATCCAACTCTTTTTTCTTTTCTTTTCTCCGTCAAAGACACACAACAAAAATATGGCTCCACAACAACCAACTCACCCGTTCGTTGCATGCATGCTGCACGTGCGGCTGTTGGTCCGGCGGTCGACACGGAGACGGTCCGGCGCCTTCTATTGGCTGGTGCATCACCTTTCGTGACAAATAACCGCGGTGAAGGTGTGTTGCACATTCTGGCAAAAGATCTTGGCACGGCAGGGCTCCGTGATCTCTTCCGTGACCTTGTCAACAGCGGAGTCGATATCAATGGACGCAACACAGAGGGCGAGACGCCCCTATTTAACTTTGCCCACTGACATCCGCAGGGCGCCAACGATGTGTGTAACTCCGACTTCAGTAAACGACGTGTTAGGGGTGAGGAGTACGAGGACCCGCGGGAACATGGGGCCATAGCGTTGCTGCATGAGTTAGGTGCCGACTTCTCCGTTAGGGACTACAAAGGACGAGGGCTACTTCATATTGCGGCGGCAGAGGGCGGGGACGTGGTTCGGTTCCAAGAGTTGATGGCCCTGGGACTGGATCCACTGGTTGAGAACAGACGGCGATTGACGTAGCGGCAGCTTTCTCTAACAATGCTGTCCTCGAGATATTTGAAAAAAAGATAAAAAGGTAGACTATTATAAGAGAATGCACTTATTGGCCATGGAGCGTTTAGAGCTGGCACTGCCTCAACTTCTGGTTAGTTTTAGGATAACTGCGTACATTGTCTTCATTGCCTCCCGATAAATTCTAGTAACACGAAGGGCTTCCCACGACTCCGGTATTTTCGGACGGCTCTACAATTCGTGTACACAGACTAAGTTATTATTTAATGTACGAATCTACCGTTTTAAATAATCAAAGTTAAATATATCCTCTGTGTTTTAAAAACCTGTAATCCAGTTCAAGATAACGGCTAGTAGTTCCTTGATGTAAAAAGTTACATATCCTCTTCTTCTTCAATCGCTTTTTGAACGAGAATGTAACGGTCTTTACCGCCAACGGCGTCCTTATCGTGCTCAACCGCAAGTTTCTGTATGTGGCCAAGGACGTTTTCAATAACGGTATCCTTGTGGCTGCGGTTCTTACGGCCAAGGTCATCCAGCCAAGGCCAACGATTAAGTGTGAGGTAAACAATGGCGATAAAGACAGTGACTCCGAATGAGTAACACCAGATGACAACAACAGTTACGACGTCAGTCCAACCGTCTTCACGCTGGTGCCACACGTCTAAAGGAATGTCGACCTCCGGATTTCCCGAGAGCCAGCCGAAGAGACAGAAAATGGTGGCAATGGCGTCAACGGCAAATATGGCACTGACTAGCTGGAATGACGGCCATGTTTTGCTGCCGCGTGTGATGAAGATGAGCCAGTTCTCGGTCAGGGCAATCTGAAGGAAGAGAATCTCCTGTACTGAGCCAAAGTTTTGCTCGATACCGCCGCTCGGCAGGTACATAGTGCCGCGCATAATCCAAGTCCCTGCAGCCAGAAGGGCACCAAGGATAACGCTGATGACCCAGATCTTCGGAAGCTGCCACTCGACCGGGCGCGGCTCCCAGTGAGCATTATCGTAGGCGACGGCGATAGTGGCCAGATCAGCAAACAGTGCGAGAAATACGATCAGTTCAACAGTAACTGTTTCGTTGATGATGATCATAATGGAACCCGGGTTGGCTTAGTAGCCGACACTGGGCCCGTCGTTGTGCTGCAGGATGGTCGTACGGTTCAGTATGCCGCCGATGCCGCCCGCACCATCGTTGAGGCGGCCGCTTAAGAAGCTACCCGGTTTGGTCACGCCGGCCCCGAGGCTCGTATTGGATATGTTGCGGGGTATTTGGGCGCGGATGGCGGTTATTCTTTATTTTTTCTTATAAGCGGTACGAGCGGCTTCTTGGTCGCGGCGGGTCCGCTCGGTATCCCGAGGGTGGTAGGCGTCGCGGGTAACGTCGGCGGGATGTGCCGAGAGTACGTTGGTTATAAACAGGCGGCGGGAGCCCGTGAGCGCGTGGAGGGTTTATCCGTTGACGGCTAAACCGTTTATCTCTTGCTCGCGGGTTTTTTTCTCGGCTTACAGGCGGCGGCGGCGCTAACCGAGCGTCTCCTCCTCTTCGGCCACGGGCGGCTGTAACTTAACCTTTTCTTATTCTAACGCCCGCTCGCGTTCCTTAACCTTTTCTTCGGGGTTTATAAATTGGCCGAGGAGCTCTTCGGAAAAGGCTATACTAACCGGCCAAGCGCGGGGTAGCTCGCTCTCCTCCTTAACTTTCATCCGTTGTAGGCGGACAACCAACGGCTCGTCTTCGACCTCCTTGACGCCGTCTTCCTCGCCTTCCTTCTCGCCGTCTTCGCCTTGGTTATCAGGATGGGCCGCACCGTTCTAATTAAAGGCGGCGAGGGTTGGCGTGAGGGTAAGTATACTTTGGCGTTTGACGGCGTTATTATTAAAGTTAAGGCCGAGGTATATATTGACGGCGGTGTCGTAACCCTGTAGACGGTTACGGCGTCTACTGAGGGGCTTATTGTCTTCGAGCTGCTTCTTCTCCATAAGACTAAAAGGACGGTTCATCTCGGCAACAACAGCAAAAATATCGTTTTCACCGGCCGCCTTGGCCGCGTAAAGTATACCCAGTGGGACGTCCTCGTCGTCGCTCTAGTTGTCGAGGGGTTGTATAAAAGGGTCTTCCCACGCAAGGTTAACCTTTTTGACCTTGCGTGCCCGCCGCTTAATCTCGGCGACGGCATCCAGCTCGAGTAGAGTCGAGTGCATGCCGTTAGGGAACACCTTGTTGATGGGGCGCGTCCGCAGTTTCTGTTGCTGCTTGCGAAGTTGAAGTTCCGCGAGCAGCGTCGTCGGTGCGGCCTACAATGGTGGCGGCGAGGTCGGCCGGGCAGGCTGGGACAGACTGGGCGGTGGCGGTCGTTGACAGCGACAGGCACACGGCCACGGCGTAGATGAGTGATGAGGATGATAGCAGCTTCATTTTGATGGCCGTGGAGAATATTGATGGCAACAAAATTTGGTCTGTGATTGACGTTCAAGTAGTCCTACGTCAACTGGATTTCCCGTGTCAGTGATCTATATATATCCAGCGAGCCTCGACAGTGCCTGGACTACTTCTCGGTTAGGATGACTTGTGGTCTAGATTAGGAACGGAGGCTAGGTGCAAGCTGTAGAAACAATACCCACCAGGTACTGCCTTGCCCTGCCCGTCACTGTACGCACTGTATCAGGTGTATAAATACAGGGGCTTGTCCCGGCTCCGTTCTATAGCCATTTTTGTCTTTGACATGTCTGATTTCAACAACGCACAACCCTTAATCACTTTCTCACCATAATGTTAGACAACCAACGGTCCTTTTATCCCGCATAGGAACTGCCCGAAAGGTTCAATTACATCAAAAAATGATCCAAGTACAGGCAGGTGACCTTTGCATATCCTTTTGAGAGCGGATATGCTGTGAACATCGATTACGGTCATCAGGAATACCGCATATGCTGGGACGGCGACTGGCGGATACCCCTAAATCTTGACCGGTTTCCAGAAGCGGATTGTTCCATTACTCCAATACAATACAGCTAAGAAGCTACAGAGCTTTGGGAGAAGACTCATGTGTTGAAGTGTGGAGCTGATGCCCATATTAGAGTCCTGGGTGACAAAACTGGTGACTTCCCGATATATTGCAGCCGTGACCACCTGCTCCTCGAGCTTTTTGATGCGTTGGCGCTCCTTTTCGAGCGCCGCGTCGTTGATTTTGACCTCGGCGTGCTCGTTGGCAGCCTTGACTTGCTGCTTGAGGTCCGCAATAGTGGCGTCCTTGGACAGGGCGTCGGACCGGAGGCAAGGTTGCTATCGATGATCGAAAAAGACGTCTGATTCGAGGTGAATTCTCCATACTCCGTTTCCTAGCATTCAAAGGTGCTCCAGTCGTACGAGTACACCAGGGACCCTTCGTCGATACCCGAGTCATCTTTGCCATTCGGATGGAGGAGCTGTTTGAGATCGAGATTCATAACCGACAGGACTTTATCGCACAGCTTACCATCTCTGTGAGGGAATTACATCGGTGCGAAGTTTTGCACTTTGACTTGTCGTTCAGCAATATTTTGAAGGATAAAAATGGTCGCTTGGTCGTTATCGACTTCGACCGGGCTGGCTACCTTAGCGACTAGATTCCTCCTGGCAAACGACGATCAGATTGGAAAGGCAAGCCCTACTCTACAGAGCCTGACATTAAAGCACTGGATTGGATCATTGGTATGTGGGAGAAAGAGGATATTTTGGAAAAAGAAAAGCCCCTGTGATTTCTCGTCTGACTTATCCAGGAATCACTTGATACTTCTGAAGCAAGGAAGACGTGGTACCGATGAAGGCACATTTGGAACATGGCAATTTGATGGTCCTGGTCAATTTTCGCATGTAATTATCTTGGCCCTGACTTCCTGCAGATACCCCCTCGTCTCTTCGGCGCCCAAGTTGTCAAAAACAAGCCGCACCATCTCATGCACCAATCCTTCATCTGCCATCGACATCCTTCCCAGTCTTGTGAAACATGCAAATATATCCAAAACGTCCGCGAAAGAACCTTCAAGTTTCCGACCTTGCTCTTCAAGTCCGTCTCGGCAACCCGAAACTTCTATACAAAGTCGTTCTATGGAGTGTGTAGAGGAATTATTAGGAAGACCCGACGCGAATTTCCTGAACCTGCCGTGGAGTATGAATACGATGGTAATTAATGGCCAGAACACATAGGCGCCGTTTCATTCAATATCTGGTAAATGTTACTTTAATGGGCAGCAATATGGAACACTTCCCCGATACCTTACGACGTGACTCTCTAAAAGTGAGAGTTATAGACATCTAAGCTAAGTCTTTAATGCCGTCTGCAAGACACTGTTCTAAACCAACCCAGCCATCTTGACCAAAAAAGCTTCTTAGGAGAGACTCTGCACGCTCTCTTCCTACGACGACGGTGTAGTCACGACCCTCGTCTTTTGGCGGATCATGAAATGTCTTGTTCGGTCGCAGTTTGCGGAGGATCTGAATCACATCCGTCCAGTTGAACTCATTTGCAAAAGCAAAGATGCGCTCGTTTTCAATAGACGAATCCAGCAAGGCCACAACATGAAGGCGCGCACAGTCTCGAACGTGCACGTAATATTCTACAAAAGTTTCGAGATTAGATGGATAGCAAGAAATAGAATCATGTAGGAACCGGGACTGACCTGGAGGTAAGAAGTCGATCGCCGAATAATTTTCCTTCCAGAAATTTCGGACAAAGCCCATCGTTGAGCCATGCTGATGTTCTGGAACGAAAATTGTACCCAACTAAGTAAAATGGCAGTCAGAAAACATTTCCAGAGAGTGAAGCGGAGTTAGTTGCCCTACATTGGTATTGGGGAGAATTGTATTGAATACAAAGCCGGGATTTGCTTCTTCATTCCATTTCCAGGCTGCACGCTCGCCCTCTGTCTTGGCCGCGGCGTAAACAAAGTACCCCTTGGAAGCTTCAGGCGTCTCATCACTCCACGCAGCTGTCACAACCTCATCATTGTATGTACCTACACCGAGTTAGCAAGATGTATATTTGGGCACACTTGATGAATTTGGTAGGACAAACTCTGATCAATGACGACTCCTTTGACGTTCGTCTTGGGTACGATCGCAGCAGATGACGACGAGGTCAGAACGAAGCGTTTGATCCTAGGCTGCTTGGCTGCAGAATTCAAAATATGCCTGGTTGCTTGTTGTGCTTGGGGGATGACCGCATTGGGATCCTTGTTCATGCTGACGTCGGCGGCCTTTCATGTCTCTTAGTCAAAACCCCGTAGAATATGCCGATGCGTTTGGGGAGCACCTACAACATGGACAACGCCATCAATCCCACACATGGCGGCATCAAAATCGCCCGCATCTTGCATGCTGGGAACCACAACGGTCTCGAAGACGCCCTTGCCATACCTGTTCTCGAAGAATTGGTTCAACCAGGGTTTGTCCTCTCGAACAGTACCCCGAACGCGGAATTTCAGAGCAAGAAGGACATCCACGACATGCGATGCAATGTAACCATTGGCCCCTGTGACGAGAATCAGAGATCCAACTGGAAGGGCGTACTGTGGAGTTGCCATGGTGCGTCTAAAAATCGAAAGAGTTGTTTGTACACGTATCGAGTGAAAGAAGAGGTAGATTGAATCGAGTTCTTCTCATCTTTCAACCTCCACTATTTATAGCTACAGAAAACAAAACATCCACAGAGGTAGTCGTTTGTGGTTATAAGAAGGGGAATCAACTCGAGAACGGGTACCGAGTACATCAACTCAATTTTGTCAGCACGGGCCGGCCCCCGCGCGCGGACGAGAGCTAGATGGCGATGCCTTTTGTCAGCACGGAGGAGCCGTATACTCCGTACATCAACCCTTTTGTCAGCAAATTCAGAGCTACGTCTATCCATAATACAGATTGTGCTGTTTACACACCCCGTAAGTTTCTCATGTCTTGGCCCCGGTTAATAATTTGAGTCCTGCTGGGAAAAAAAGAGACAAGGCCCTAAATTTTTAGAGTTGCGGCTAAACGCACGAATACGGAGTAATTTGCCTGCCTCGAGCCTCGTCTGCTTTTTATTTATACATCGCTTGTAAAAGCCCCGCCCGTTTATCCCCGCGTAACGGAGCTTGACTGTTTATTTCATGCTTTGCGCATGTGTTTAGATGCCACATATTTGTCTCGTGCAACTTCGAGCACTAGAAAACGTCCGCCCGTTAAGGCAGTTCGTGTGGGCGCTGCTCAGGACGAGGACAAGGTAGACGCCGAGTACCTGGTTGGGTGATTCGTATTTATTGCGCAATTAACGCGGCAAAGCTCGTTTATTAATTATTTCCACACATCTTTGTTGGTGCGGTAGATTGTGTGTGCCACAGCCATCACGGGAGAATATTTGTTGCGATATTAGATACCCGTGAAATGCAAGTAAACCCAGTGAACAGTCTCTAGCCTGAGGCAATGCAATAATGTAGCCAGGCAAGTATTTGAACAAATATAACTTCCCTAGAATGCTACCTTTCTTTTTAATTGATAGAAGGCTAGACACCGGCTCACGGAAAAAAAGTCAACCTGTTCCGAATCAAGCGGGCCAAGGATTAAGAAGGCGCTACGTGAGCGAGAGGGCAAAGAGAAAGAGAACCCTCCCCACGTACGCGACGTAGACAGAGCCGGCGAAGACGATGATAACGAAAGAGACCAAAGAACCGAAGGAGGCCTGTCCAAGAGAGAAAATGCATAAAGATCATGAGATGTTAGACTGCGGAAGATGAGGCATTGGACTCATATGTCGACATAGATAGTATCGGGATGAGGTAAACTTCATATACTACAGTATAAACTTTATACAGGAACGAAGTTCACATAAGAAGCCATATGAAGTTGAATACACCCCACCGCGCAATGAGGCACACCATCCATCCTTCTTGCTATGCACTTTGTTCTGCTCTGTTTTGTCGTCGACGACACAATCCAGCCTCACTTTTCCGGTTTCATTCGCATTTACTACGCTTCATCTCGCACTCACGAAAATCATTTCGAACTGCTTTCGCTGAGCTCCAGCTATAATGCCATGGAGGCATTTCAAGTAGCGCTGGGCAATGAGCAGTTTCTAGACCTACTTGGTGAGCAGGACCAGAATTCTGTCGGAGACCTACGCAATGGGGCCACTCATGCGCAAAGCTTTTGGGACCTCTTCGACGTCACTGGTGGATTTGATTTGGGGCCGGAGCGCACGGAATGCTGTCTGACTCGGACGTACTGCGGCCTCTGCAATTTCTCCCTGGTCAAGGGCGAGGCGTTTGTCGCAAGTACGTGCTCATACTATTGTCCTTTGCCCAGATCTTCTCTTCTTCTCTCTGACGGTCTGCCGTAGTGATCAACCCCGTCAACGGCACCTTTCCCGAAATCACATACGAGCCACACACCACACACACATACAAGTGCCCAGACAAAAATCACTCCTGCAGCATCTGCATGTGCGGCCAGTCCAGATGCACGGCATACGGCACGGAAGCCGAGCCGGCGAACGCTACCGGCATGCACGCAGAGTGTTTTGAACTGATGCAGCGTTTCGCCGGCCACCGGAACGAGCGTGAGTTGCAGCTGCACAAGGTGCTCAAAGCCTTTGACCGCACCTATGATTACTCTTTCCCGATCTCGGCGAGCAGCGAGCGGCGGCGGGAACAAGCGTACCAGGAAACCCTGGCGCAGCGGCTGTGGACAGCAAAGACGGCCGATATATGGAATCATGATGCAAATGCCCCACAGCTGCCGCTGGAGATTTGGATGATCGTGGCTGGCCATCTGGTGCGGACGAGCGCCTTTGTCAGTCGACTCGTACTCTCGTCCGTATCGCAAGAGTCGACGTCGACGGCGCTTGCAGAGTCTCGCACGTCAAAGCCAAGGGGCGAGTGGGACGTGCAGTGTATCAGTCTCGAAATGCCTGTATACGCTGCATTCACGGCCATCGAGGGGCTGTACTATGTGCAGAGGCTGTACAGTGGGGATGACGACCAGGAAGAGGCGGAGGAACAGGAGGAACAGAAGGACGGCACATTCAGTGTCCTGGTTTACCCGGGCTCTCCCATAGTCCGAGAGTCTGGCGCGTTGGGTGTCAGTTTCTTCGTGGGCAGCGATCACCTCGGCATCCGGCGGATTGTCTTTTTTCCTCTCTTTTGCGAGTGCAACAAGTTTTCGCTGGAAGACACACACAGCCTCCGGAATGAGGAAAACGGTTTCTGCCACGACAAGGGCAACTATTGGATGTCGAAATGGGCCTGTTCGTTTGACGACAACCCAATCGACAGCGTATCCTGGGAGCGCTACACGATCAGCTTTGATGCCGCGCTTGAGCCCGGGACGAAAACTAAAACAAATCTGCCAGTGCCAACAACACTGCATATCCACCGTGATGTAAGTTGAGGTCTAGATATGATTCATGATGCTGCAAAACCGGGCAATTTCTCACTGAGCCCACATTTCCTACAGGACATCAAAGCTCGAGCCATCGTGCTGGGACAACGTTGTTTACATAATGCAGAGCGAGTCGGTACCGCCAACAACGGCGGCAATGACAGTCAGACACAGCTGTATTTGCAACGGCTATACAAACGGATGCTGCCCCGTCGGTATCTGTGGCCGACGCCTCCCACCGGAGACAACCCGATCATTGTAAAGGATGCATCCGACGTGTTCTCATCGCCCAAAGATGACCAGTATCGCATGCGGCATGTCGAATTCAACGGGCCAGACACGGTTGGCTACTCGGTTGCATGCACCTATGATGGGACAGATATCGTGTCGATTCTCGCACACAAGCGTAACGAGCGGAATGATGCCCACGTAGAAGCCTATACCGAAGCCGGTATGGACCGCTGTATCTGGGTCTCTGTGGCCATGGCGCCCGGCGAGGTCGTCCGACGTGCCGTGATACACATCTGTCGCGAACGGAAAAGCGTGAACCGACCAAGCACAAAATCGCTCGAGATCGCCACCAATTTTCGGTCGCTGATATTTGGATCATCTTGGGGCAAATATCTGCAAAGCGTCGCCATACCCACGCCATCATCGCTATCCACAGCCAGGCCATATGTGCCACTCTGTTCCATCACAGTGCCCCCGGACCGTCCATCTGGCATTGCGTTCAGCCGGCTCGACCCATTCCGCAATCGCCAGCCAATGGAGATTATCGCCGCTGAAAGCCACCCACCCCCCATCCGAAATCTCGAACCGGGTCCTCCACCACCAAAGGACATAACACTCGACATGGACACGCGCAAGTCGCCCCTGTCCAAGCCGCATTCATCATCACGGACTGCGTTTCGAAAGCTGACCGGTCTCTACTCGTGTTGCTCATTGGAAGACGGGGTGTCCATCCAGGTCTGCACGAACCCGACTTTACCAGAGAATCCGATTGTCGGCATGAGGGTTTCTTACACAAACGAAAGCGGTCGCGTTGACGCATATCTCGGCCAATGGCGCTTCGACTGGGCGGCGAATCCAAAAAGCCCCAACGAAGTCAGGATCCTGCCCGACTCGTCCGGTCTCTACGTGTGCTACATGCTTCCCTTGGAGGGATCGCGAAGGAAGGACAAGTCCTCCGAAAAGCCTGACTGTCGACAATGCCAGCGTTATATTGCCAGCTTTGTGGCCGACCCGCGGGGATTTACGACTGTCCATGGCAGCACGCCTCCATGCCGAGTCTCGCCCGACGACAGGACCAGGGCGAAGCAACGCATATACTGGCACAAGCACAATGCAAACGGCCGGCAAGGATACCTGGTGAAGTGGTGTTTGGTGCCCTGGCATGGCATTCTCGAGTGGTGGTTTACCGCAGATTCTTTTGCCTTGTACCACAACGGACAACCTGTACATAAATTGCCGTGTCGCTGAGGGAGATTTTCTTTTAGAAACTCAAGTGTCAGTCTCGGCACAAAATTTACGGAGTCGCGAAAAGTGAGCATCTCTTATTTGAAATGCATCAACACAATTTACAATTAGTAATGCAGTGACTTACACGCGGAGTTAAACAGACGTTTAGCACCACTTAAGACCGCGATGTGCTGGGATTCCAAATGCACTAAACAATGGACAAACTCCCCAACAGGTGGCATTGAGGGGCACATATAACTGTAAATCCTGCCCTACGACTCGACTTACACCGGCAGTCACACAACACACACACACACTCAGACAAAATCAAACTACACAACGCTCAAAATGTCCGGCATTTTAGTACTCGGCGCTGGCGAGCTGGGCCTGGCCGTGCTCGAAGCACTCGCCCGTCATCCAAAACGCGGCGACGAACAGATTGCCGTTCTCCTGCGGGCGTCTTCCTCCACCAACCCGGAACGGGCAAAGCTCCTGGCGCACATCCAGGACGACCTCCACGTCGAAATTGAAACGGCCGACGTCGTCGCAGCCTCGGTCGACGAGCTCGCCGCTCTCTTTGGGAGGTACCACACCGTCGTCTCCTGCAACGGCATGGGCCTGCCGTCGGGCACCCAGACGAAACTCGCCCACGCCGTTCTTTCTGCTGGCGTCCCCCGGTTCGTGCCGTGGCAGTTTGGCATGGACTACGACGTCATTGGCGAGGGCAGCACCCAAGACCTGTTTGACGAGCAGCTGGCCGTCCGCGCGCTGCTGAGGACGCCCGACAACACGACGACCGACTGGATCATTGTCTCGACAGGCCTGTTTATGAGCTTTCTGTTTTTGCCGGCCTTTGGCGTGGTGGATGTACCTTGTCGGGTCGTTCGCGGTCTCGGGCAGTGGGACAACACAATTACCGTCACGACGCCCGTGGATATCGGCACCGTCACGGCCGACGTTCTGCTCGATCCCCAGGACATCCAGCGACAAGTCGTCTATGCCGCCGGCGACACGGTTTCGTACGAGCGGGTCGCTGACCTTGTCGACGCTCACTTTGGCGAGCCATTCAAGCGTGAGCTGTGGGACCTGGAGACACTGCAAAAACAACTCGCCGAATCGCCCAACGACACAATGGTCAAATACCGCGACACGTTTGCGCAAGGACGGGGTGTGGCCTGGGACAAGGCAAAGACGGTCAATGCCCAGAGAGGCATTCCAGTGACGGATGTCAAGAAATATATTGAAGCTTTTGAGAGGTAGAATTAGTTGTGTAGATCAATTAAATAAACTGACTTCTTTCTCCTCTTGTGCCCGCGCCTCCGCCCGCTGACTCCGTTGGAGAATAAACAGTCCGGGCCGTAGCGGGCCGGCTGTTGTACTTTGGGTGATGTAACAGCGCTATCGAGCGCTAAACCAAGGACAGCAACTCCGCAAACTTACACGATTAAAATGTGCCCCCATTTTGGGTCGACAAGCATCACGTTCTAGACTTTTTTGACATTCTCTCCAATGAAAAGTTCAGACGATATATCTTATCGTGCTATGATGTGGCCTTAAAATGTCGACGGAACGGACAGACATGGGCCTTCCGTCCTATGCTCCCCAGCGGACACGACATGTACTAATAATGAGTACTTGGGGACAATAAACAACGCCGGACATGCCCCATGTAGAAGGCGCCGACAGTCTTGTGGTTTTCAAAAACTCCGCGATGGAGGGGCTTTCGAAGATGCTTCTCATAAAGAGCCGAAAAGACTCACACTTTGGGTAAATCTTGCTGTGAAGATAGAGAGGCATTCACATTTCAAAGGGTCAGCAAAGACTACACACAAACTCACCATGTCGTCTCCTCGTCTCGTTCCACGCTCCCTCGAGGGCAAGTATGCCGTTGTGACCGGATTCTCAAGAGGTGCGTTTTCATACCAGTTACTTCATTTTAGAGATATACTGACCCTCCAGGCATCGGCGCTGCCATTGCTCGTGACCTGGCCAAGAAGGGCGCCAACGTCCACGGCGTCTACACGTCCGACTCGTCCACAAAGGCCGCCCTCGAGCTGGCCGAGGAATTCAGAAAGGACCACGGCGTCAAGATTGCCCTGACCAAGGCTGATCTGGGCGAAGGAGAGGCTGCTGCCGCCAAGGTGGCCGAGGATTTTAAGGCGTTTGCTTCGACTTCCGAGAGGGCGCCTCAACTCGACATCCTCATCAACAATGCCGGCGTCGGCGGCAACCACCGTCTCGGCGAAATTCCCGTCGCCGATTTCCACCGCCAGTATGCGGTCAACGTCCTGGCCCCCATCCTCGTAACCCAGGCACTCCTAGAGTACCTTCCCCACGATCGCTCCGGCCGCATCATCAATATCAGCAGTGTTTCGTCCACGATCGGCTTTGCCACACAAACGGTGTACGGCGGCACCAAGGCTGCCCTCGAGAGCATGACGCGCACGTGGGCCCGCGAGCTGGCCGAGCGCGCCACCGTCAACTCGGTCAACCCGGGCCCTGTGGAGGGCGACATGTACTATGAGGCCGGCCCGGCCATGTGGAACGAGATGGATCCCTTCCAGCAGGCCTGCCCCCTGAGTGTTGTGCGCCCGGGCATTGACGATCCGGCGCTCGTAAAGCTGGCAACCGAGCAGATGAATGGTCGGCGGCCGGGCTATTGGCACGAAGTGGCAGCTGTCGTCGGGATGCTGTGTGGTGCAGATTCCGCCTGGACGACGGGGAGTGTCATCAACGCCAGCGGTGGCCTAAAGTTCCAGACGTAGAGACATCAGATGCAAGGCGCTAAGGGCACTGTCAACATTGAGCACGACACCACCTCAACAATGACAAATAGCTTAAAATAAATGATAAAAAATATGAGTTAAATCGTTGAGTGTATAGTCTACATTCATAGAACATTCAACAAGTGTTTAACGTAAAAGGATGCCGACGATGAAAGGTACGCAGGCGGTTATGCAGTCGCCTTAACATGCCTAGATTAGGTTGCCCATTATGTAATCGTCGCGGCCCAGCACAGCTTAGCTCCAGGGCGCGTCATCCAATTTACAGGGTAACGGAAGCTGCTTCCTTGCATCGAAAACAAAACAATCGTCAACCTTCAACATCCAACATCCCAACAATGCCAACACCACCGCCATAGCCCGCCATGTCGTCGTCCTCGACCTCGATCGCGCCCGCGGCCACCACCCGCGCGGCCTTTGGCGGCTCCTATGGCGCCTACAGCCAGGCGCCGCCGGGCTACAAAACGCCTGCCTTTCCGGGCCTCTACTGGCCACCGCAGACACCGACACTCCACGGCAGTCTCTACTATCTCTACGACATTTGGCGCTTCACGCTGCTGTGGACCATGATTCTGTACGCCATCTTCCACGCCGGCGCCGCGTTTATTGCACTGGCGATGCAGCTGATTTATTCGGGGCGGCCCGAGTACTGGCGGTACCTGTGGACGATTCCGGTTGTTTACACCGTCGTGGCCGGCGTTGAAGCCCTCTTTGCCGGCAGTTTTGTTGGATTAATGTAGGTCTCCTGTCTCTACTCTAGCTGTGTTGATTCCCGCTCACCGTTTAGCATCGGCGCTGCCTACTTGGCCGGACCGTTTTGGATGTCGACGTGGATCCCCTTCATCTGGGGCTGGGCCAATCTGCTGGTCATTGTCATTTCCTCCTTTTCCATCCAGGGCGGTTTGTGAAGACAGTGCTCGAAAACAGAAAGGCTCTCTATTCTATTAAATCTATCGATTCTCGAGGCAAACGACGCTATGCGATGTACCCGATGCGACTTACGGAGTGTATGACTATCCAATCCGACCATCCTTATCATCATCGATATGCCCTACCATCTCCCTCCAGCCGACTCCCTCCTACCCATCCAGCTTCCGAATCACCCGCGCCGGGTTGCCCGCGACCACCACCCGCGGCGGCACGTCCTTGGTCACGACACTACCCGCGCCGACCGTCGAGCCGGCACCAATCGTCACGCCGGGGATGACGGTCACATTGCCGCCCAGCCAGCAGTCCTCGCCAATGGTGATGGGCTTGCCCGACTCGGGGCCCTTGATGCCGTTGCGCACCGCGCCGTCCAGCGGGTGCCCGCCGCTGTAAAACGAGCAGTTGGGCCCAATCAGCGTCCGCGCGCCCACCGTGATGGGCGACGTGTCGATCCATGTGCTGTTGGCGTTGACATAGACGCCTTCTTTGAGGATGATATTATAGCCGTAGTCGGCGCGCAGCGGCAGCTCGACCCAGGGTTCGTCCGAAAACAGAGCTTCGTCGGCTTCGGGCGTGTCAGCGACCGGAGGGAGAGCCGAATCGTCCATGATCAGGTTCTTGTAGAGCTTGACGAGCTCTCGCCGGGGCGCATCGCGCGGGGCCTGGTTGAACACGTGGCAGGCCTGCGCGCACCGGCGGCGCTCGGCGACCAGATCGGGCGTGAAGGCAAAGTAGAGCTCGCCCTCGAGCATGCGCCGGCGGTTTTCTTTCAGTTCTTCGGGCGTCGAGGGGATCTTGGTCGGCACCGTCTCGGCCGGGACCACGGCGCTGTTGTTGGGGGCGGCCATTTTGACGACGAATGAGCGAAGCGAGTGAGTGAGTAGCGTGTGTAAAGAAACTATTAGTTTACAATCCAATTCTTCGTCCACGGCGGCGACAGCTCTTTTATAATTTGAATCCGTCTTCTCTTGTGTCTTGTGAACGTGTCCAGAAGTGCAAGTGCGGAGTTGGGCCAAGAAAGGCAAGTGAACGCTCGTCAGAAACAGTGTAAATTAGCCCGGATGGCAGTGCTGGGCGAGATTCCCGTATTCCATTCGCTATTTACAGTCCATTTTGCACCACTATTTCCACCTCCCACCGTAGCAGAACCGGGCAATTGGTGCAGACCAGAGGGGTTGTTCCTGTGGATCCCCCGCGACCGAAGACCCGACCTGAATCGTGCAGCGACCTTAGTGCCGTCAAGTGCAAAAACGCACCGTCAAAATACACTTGGCATACGTCGTCACTGGTCTTTACTGGCTTCAGCGGATAAATTTTGGGGAGGCCAAAATGCATGGCATCGGTGCAAGCCGCGGTGCAAGCCGAAGCCACGAGACGGCTACGAAAATGCCAGTCTCAATTCAATGATTTGACTTGGAATTATTCTAGACCAAATACATCAATTCTGTCTCGACCTTAATGCGTTGAGTTGACCATTGTTTGTGCAACACCCGTTGGGTTGCATTTATTAGGTAAGATGGCGAGGACGGCAGAGCGACAGCGACCGTTTTAGCGCCACCTATTCTTGTCTCCGAAAACAGCAAGAAGCCAGAAGCCAGCGCTCTCCAAAAATTTAGAGTCGCGCCAACGCACGCAAGTCGCGATCGATCTCAATCAAAGACCAAAAAAAAAGCCAACACCAACAGAAACAAACCCCAATTCTACATTATCCCCATTCAACATTCAAACCCGGCCAGGGGAACAATAGCAACAATACCAACGCCAGAAGGGGCGATTGACAAAAACAATCATAGGGTGTGCAAAGCATCTGTCAACTCAGGACCTGACAGCAAATGCCCAATTGCCCTTTCATGGTTTAAAAGGGGCCTGTCTTCCCGTCTGCTTCTTCAGACCTGGTCAAGTCTGAGACAGAACTAGACGGCACATAGATCTCGTCACTTTTATTTCGTCACTCGTCATTTTGTCATATTTCATTTCAGCACTCAGCCTCTTTCTTGTTCATCTTCATCATCTCTCTCACCCCACCTCCACTTCCTCAACATGGAGAGCTCAACAGGCATCGATATCAGCGCCAATGGCGCAACTTTGCGGCGGCCGAGGTGAGTGCCCCATGTTTCCATACTATCCAAATTCGTTTCTAATACCGTTTAGCCCCATCTCTACAGCTTCGGCTGCGTCGTCTGCTTCGTCGCGGTCACGGGCAAACGGAGACTTGAATGACGCCGTTCCTCCACCAGGCATCGGCTCGCCAGAGTCCCCTGGCCAGGACAAGAACTTCCCGCCAGACTCTTTCTCCTACCCGGGGCAGAAGCGCTCGCTCGCTGGTATTGCTTTGAGGGCGTTCTGTCTGGGCTCGTCCCTTGTTGTGGGCATCTTCGTGTCGACACTGCTAGCCATCTTGCCTCGCTTGTTCCCCGGTGTCGCCGCCGTCGAATATGTCTCTCCCCTCTGGCGCCTGCCCTTCTTCCTAGGCGCTCTGTCCACTTTCCACTTTCTCGAGTTTTGGACCACGGCCCGCTACAACACCCAGGCCACCAGCGTCGACTCGTTTCTCTTGACGGCCAACTGGCCCGCCTATGCCATTGCCCACCTGGCGGCGTCCGTCGAGTCGCTCGTGCGGTACACCCTGCTGCGAAACGTCGACGTTTGGCAGTACCTCCCGTTCTCTGTCCCACGCACGTGGGTCATGGCTGCCGGTTTCTTGGTCGTCGCTGTCGGCCAGACGGCCCGCTCGGCCGCCATGATCCAGGCCGGCCGCAGCTTCAACCACACCATCCAGCACAAGAAAGCCACGAGCCACGCGCTGGTGACGGACGGCATCTACGCATGGTTCCGGCACCCGAGCTACTTTGGCTTCTTTTGGTGGGCGCTAGGCACGCAGCTGGTGCTGGGCAACGTCGTGTGTCTGGCCGGCTACACGGCCGTGCTATGGCGGTTCTTCTCGATGCGCATCCGCCACGAGGAGACGCTGCTGGTGCGCTTCTTTGGCGACGACTATGTGCAGTACCGCCAGCGCGTGGGCACCAAGATTCCGTTCATCTAGGGGGCAGGTGGACCAGACAAAGTGTGTGATATAATGTGCTTTTGCAAGGATAGAAAGCACCGTGTTTAATTATTTGCCAGGATCATATTGTATTTCCATTACCATTTTGATTTTCCCACCATATCTATAAATCTATGAGCATTGGGCCGTGCTGGCCAGTATTTAAGCTATCCCAATATAACAAGGCAGATTGTCGACCGAAATAACCTTCCTGTACAGTCTGTGTCATATATATCCTTGGGCCGGTACAAAAAGAAATCAGAGTCAAATTACATATCAACAAGTTGAAAAGACGAAAGCGTATCTCACGCATGCAGCTGCTTGCTCACACTGCCGTACTTGGCCTGCCAGGCATAAAAGTACATGAGCGCTGCAAACGGCTGCCCAAACACGGTGAACGACACCCAGAACGTGGTGTTGCCAATCAGCCGGCCGGTCGCCGAGTGCATCTTCTCGAGCGGCATCGTCATGAAGATGAGCGGCAGCTGCAGCAGCATGCCGAGAAAGGCAACGCCGATAATGTTGTGCGTCGGGATGCCGACCGCCAGCTCGTGCAGCAGCGCCGAAATAAAAAAGACCATGAACGAGGCCGCCATAGGGCTCCATCCCCGGCCGAGCAGCGGCGAGTACACGTGGCGACGGAAGAAGTGGTAGACGGGCTTGTTCCAGGTGCGCCAGTAGGCGCCCAGGCTCGGGCTGTTCCACCAGTCGTCGTAGAACCCACGGTCGCCAAAGCGCGTGATTTCCGCGATAGCATTGAGGAACGACTGGAAGACGGCAAAGAAGCCGGCGAGCCAGACGACCAGCGAGATGGTCGACAGCTTGAGGAGGCGCTCGAGAATGGCAAAAACATCGAGGGATGCAATCTTGGTCAGCGAGTTCTGCAGGACGGGCGCGGCATACTGGGCACTGCAGAACCAGATGAACACACTCAGTCCAAACACCTCGGCCATGCGCTTGGCCACAAACATCCAGCGGATCGGGCCGGGTGCACGTGGGTACGCGGGCTGGTACACGAGAGTGGGCGCCCACCAAAAGTAGATGAGATTACCCATGGTAATATTTTCCGGGTAGGGGCACAGCGCGTAGAGGGCTGGCAAAGCCTCACGTTCGCCACGCGACGGGTGCAGGTAGGCGTGGCGCAGATCACGGTTCGTGAAGGCGTACGAGAATGTCTTGAGCCAGACGACAATCGCGTGGACCTCGACGAGCGTGCCAACAAGCGGGTGGTGGATGTGGAAGTAGACGACGTAGGAGGCGATGGCGAGAGCCATCGAGATGTTGGCCGAGTGCAGCCAGGCGACAAGGTGCCACATGGCCGTGAAGCGCCGTGCCTGGTCCTCCGTCGGGCTCGAGGTGCCCGTGCTGTTCTTGTTGCTATTGCTGCCGCTGTCGCTGCCGCCATTGCTATTGCTATTGCCATTGCTATTGCCATTCTTCTTGTGGATCTTGGCCGCGGTCATACGTTTGCGCCAGATCTGTGCCTGCTGTACGGCGCCGAGTTCGATGAGGAAAGCGACGAAAAGGTGGAGGGGAATCGAGAGGAAGAGGACGAGGCCAAGGAGGACGTCGTGCTGGCGGAAGTCGTGGCAGCGAACACAAATGAGAACGCCGTACTTTTGGATGTTCTCAATCATCAGACGAAGATTGCCGGCGACTGGTAATTGGTCAGCATTAACGTTCGCGTTGCACAAGCAGTTGTAAGTGGGCTGGGATTGAATCTCCCAAAAGAAAACGCACCAAGAACAATCACCATGAGATTGCGGAAACCAAGGAAGCTCGGAGACACCTCGCTGTCGTGGCTCAAGCAAGACGGCTGCGTCACCGAGTGGATGGCCGCGACATGGCGATACTTGCGCTGGAAGGCCTTGCGCAGCTGCTGGATCGTGGCGTCATCGTGCTGTGGTTCGATCGGGGTGTTGTCATTTTCGTTTTCCTCAGTGCCCTTCTTGCGACGCTGGGTGAGGCCGCTGGCGCTCGCTGGTGCCGGCGAGGCAGCTGTCGTTTCCGACATGTTTGTTTTGAGGTTGTTTTCAAGGAGTGCTGATTTTTCGTTCGTATTTGAGATTATTGTGTTTGGGTCTGTGTTGTTTGCATTGACATGTGAAGTTGCGCTGGTGGAGCTTGCCGGGGTGCCTTCGTCATTGGCGGCGCAGCTCTCTGAAACTGGGGCAGTGGACGCTGGGCGGCTTTTGGTCGAATTCGAAATGACGTTCGAGTTGGCGTTGGCGTTGGCTTTGTCGTTGACAGGATGCGAAGTCAAGGAGCTGCGTCCATTGCCAATTGCAAGATGTGCGAGGCCGAACGAGGAATTCATGAGGAAGGAGAGAAACTAAAATCGGAAGCGGAGAGAGGGAAAGAACGAGAAAATAAAAAGATCCCAGGACGGAAGGAAGCAACGGACAAACAAAGGAGCTTCGTTTCTTCGCTTGTCGACGGCTGAGACTAATAGACGTAATAGCGTTGTATTTTTGATCGAATGGGACGAAATGGGTGGTCCAACTCTGTTGCAAAGCCTGTGACAGGCGGCCGCCAATGCAAAAACACAAAGCTCGGCCTGAAATTTAGCGAGCCAGAAAGTTTTTTTCAGACTTGTTGCAGCGGGCCGAGGCTGCGCACTTGTTTTTTCAGTGGCGATTCTTACGCTCTCACGGTCTGGGCAAGGGTTGAATCGGAACAAGAGTTCAGAAAGAGGGAAAGAGCGAGATGAACGATGCAAGAAGATGGAGTGTGTCAGGAGAACTCCGAGAGTAAGAGCGACTGTGAAAATATTTTCGTGTTGGCAAAACAAGAAGGTGGATGTTTGAAGGTTGTCTTATGAAGAAAAGGCAAGACCGAGAAGAAGACAGGATGGAGAGAAAGGGAAGGACCAGACGACCGTTTATATCAACGGCAGCTCTTAGGAGGACTGATAACACTTTACACGTCGGACAATAATTTAAAAATAAAAAATAGAATGTAAACGCGAAAAAGTGAAAACAGGAACAAGGTACGGCCAAGAGTCAGCAAAGGTTGCAAGATACTGTGGTGTGGCATGGGATTTGGAACAGGCACATATCTCGCCATATCTCTACAGACCTGCCTCCTGCCAAAGTCGACCAACATAACACAACACAGGCGACGAATTAGGAAAGAAACGAAACAGGCGGAAAGACAGTGGAAAGACTTCCCACATTGAGTGACTGCCAAAACCGAAAGAACCAACAGAAACAGAGCAAGACAGTCGCAGCCGCTGACGAATGCAAGCAATTCCAATCACATACTCGCGCAAATGAGCCATCCCTATCGCGCAATCTTGACACAATGACGGGAGCGTATCTTTTCAAACGCAGAAAAGGCACAAAAACACACTGACATACGCGGGGTTCTTGTTCATCTGTTGTGCTTTGTTCCTTTCCTGCGATTGCCCGATTGATCGCCCGCTATCTTATCATGGAAAGAGTGATACAGCCCTGTAGCTCAGGAAACTTCGCTAAAGAGTTCCACTAACACTGCGGGGATTTACAGTTTTCTGGCGCCAGGGGTTGGGTATTTTTGGACTTTGAAAGAACCAACCCACACAACCTCGAAAGTCTGGGCTTGATAGGAACGAAGCTAGCCATTGAGGCGTTCACTAAAGGTCGTAGTTTTCAGACGGCGGCCGTTTGGTGTGTCACTCTCTCACTGTAGAAAAAGAGGAAAAAGACAACGGTGGTGGGAACTTCTAGCGAAGGTGGGCAGAAGAAAATCTCGGGGAGGAGGGGAAGACAAGGAAGGGGATACGAGAAGACGTGGAGAAGATAAACCAAGAGGTCGAGACAGGGAAGGAGCTACAGGTCCGAGGGTGAGAGATCGAGCAAGTAAGGAAAGAACTGGAGATAGCGGCAACAGTCGTAAGGTACGTATCGAGGTATCTTGTTGATACAAAACAGGGCAGGACAAGGCAGGAGCAACCAAGTGTTGTTTCTGCATCCAGACTTATGCAAGCCCGCAGCAAGCCGTTCCAGTCTCCCTTGCACTTGTCCAGAATATCTGCACCGGCTCACCGGCTGCACACCTGTTATGCAGCTTGCATCAATTAGTTGTATCTTAGGGCCAATCATAGCATCCGGCGCAGACACAGGCCGGGGTAAAATGGTTGCAAGTCGAAACAATAAATGGCGAGAGAGGCAGCGAAGGTGTGGTCAAACTAAATTATATTGATAGTTTGAGGGATACACGTACCTAGATAGATAGACCAGCAATGTGACGAGAAAATAGCATTCGCAACCGAAGCAAGGCGCATGGGGGAAGGAGTTGCATTCATAGGGAGCAAATCGAGGGGGGCAGGAACGACCGCCGTATCTGGCAGCACAATGCAATTAAGACATGGCGTCCCTTGGAAGACGACTTTGGGTTGGATGCAGAAGTGCAGAAGAACTTGGGAAAATAATATTGGAAATGGAACAAATGAAAAAAGAAAGCAGAGTGCTCCCGGATTTCGTTGTCTGTCTCATTCAAAGTGACGAAAGCGGATATCTGGTAGCTTCAAACTAGCCAATCAGAAGCCAATCCCAGTGCTACTCCAGAAGCAAAGCTCAGGTGGCCCGTGCTTTTCTTTTGGCTGCTCTTTCGAGGCTGAGACCCACTATTGCATTTCAACCCCAGTTGCATCAAAACGCGATCAACTGCAAAAAGCGCGGCAGAACTGAATGCAGCTTCAACGAAGGGGCGCATCACCGACGACGACGACCGCAATTACGACGACGCGAGACCCGCAACCGACCACGTTATCCCACGGCGACGGTACGCTTGTACCTACGGCGACGATCACGACCACTACGAAAATTAGCGATCCTAAATCTAGGATAGCTCTCATCACATAGCCCGACAGAGCTCGGCCTCCGTCCTATCGGGCGCGTGCGCAAACCATGGCGTACGATCCACGAGGGGACTACGGCGGTGGAGGAGGTGGAGGCGGAGGTGGAGGTGGCAGGTTCGGGGGCCAGGATGGCGGACGGTTTGGCGGTCAAGGCGGCCAGGGTGGTCAAGAAGGCGACGGCTTTGTTAGGGCACGAGGACGACGTGAGTTCAAGCCGAGATACCTCCAGTACGACACGCAGCTTCTAACAGTATAGGACCGGTAACCGACTACGGCGCAAGCTTGGTGCACTGGATGCGCCATCGGCAACCAAAGTACCGCAATGCCTACGGCGGCGAGTCCGAGCGGCCCAGCGTCAGCTACATTGTTGATGTGAGTATACCATGATCACACTCCTTATGGAAAACAGTCTCTAACATTAGTGTTTTCAGATGCTCCCACCTGTTTCTCGCATCACAAACGCTGCCAACACCGTTCCCACACGTCACCTCCACTCGTCTCTCAACAAGATCAAACACCCCGTCAACGTTGTGCGATGGACGCCCGAGGGTCGCCGGCTTCTGACAGCCTCTAGCAGCGGCGAGTTTACCCTATGGAACGGCACCGGATTCAACTTTGAGACGATCATGCAGGCGCACGACTCGGCGATCCGCGCGCTGGCGTACTCGTACAGCGACGACTGGCTGATCTCGGCCGACCACGACGGCAACATCAAGTACTGGCAGCCTAACTTCAACAACGTCGAGAACCTATCGGCACATACAGATCCCATCCGCGACCTTGCGTTTGCGCCGACGGACGCCAAGTTTGTGACGGCGTCGGACGACTCCACCCTAAAAATCTATGACTTTGCGGCGGCGCGACCGGAAGCGACGCTGACGGGCCACGGCTGGGACGCCAAGACGTGCGACTGGCACCCGACAAAGGGCCTAGTGGTGTCTGGCTCCAAGGACCATTTGGTCAAGCTGTGGGACCCGCGGTCAGGCCGCTGTTTGACGACGCTGCACGGCCATAAGAACACAATCACAAAGACATCTTTCGAGAGGGTGCACGGGTGGTGCCTTGCAACGGCGGCGCGCGACCAGACGGCGCGTGTTTTTGACCTGCGGACAATGCGTGACATTTGCCTGTTGCGAGGCCACGAAAAGGATGTGTCAACACTCGCGTGGCACCCCATCCACGGCAACCTGCTGAGCACGGGCGGCGGCGACGGCGCCCTGTTCCATTACCTGCTTGACGAGCCCAACACACCACCCGGACAGGCCGTTACTGTCGCCCCGTATGACAGCACCGACCCGTCGACAGCAGCCGCCCAGAGCATCTACCCAGCTCACCGTGTGCCCTATGCGCACGACTTTGCCATTTGGTCCTTGGACTGGCACCCGCTCGGCCACATCCTGGTGTCGGGCTCCAACGACCGTATCACTCGCTTCTGGACACGGGCGCGGCCAGGCGAAGACGTCTCTCGCGACAGATACCACATTGGCGAGGCTGCTGCGGAGGCCCAAGGCACATGGGACCGTCGCGGCAACCGGAGGCAGCGGCAAGAGGAGGAAGAACAAGAAATGGAGGACGAGGCCGAGGGGCTGGTGGACCAAAAGATGCCGCTCAAGCAGCAGCAGCAACTGCAGCAGCAGCTGGCGGCCGATCTGGCCAATGGCGGTGTTATGCCGCCACCGCCGCCCATGCTTCCTGGTCTATCCATGCCTGGCCTTGGCGGCGCTACCAACAGCAACAATACCGGCAACTTGATGATTCCTCCGCCGCCACCACCAGGTGTGTTGGCAGCTGGCGGCGCTTTCCCACCCCTCATCCCAGGTGTGGATATGAAGAACCCGCCCGACCCGGCGACGATGCTGGAGCTGATGAAGAAGGCCGGCATCCAGCTGCCGCCACCACCACCAGGCTCAAACTTCCCGCCGTTCCCACCACCACTGCCAGGTACCGCTGGCGCGGGTATGGTGCCTCCACCGCCGCCGCCCGGGTTCCAGGGGATCATGCCAGGCTTAGGCGGTGCAGGTGCTGGTGGAGGTGGTATCCCGGGTCTGCCTGGTCTTGGTCTTGGTCAGGATGCTGCCGCCCAGCGAAACCGTGCACCGCTCCCTAGTCAGGAGGACAGTCTGCGGGAAGAGCAGAAACGAGGCCAGTACACCCAGAGGCGGTAGGTCGTCCAGCGGCAAAGCAGGTCGCATGATAAAGAGGAATTATACATTTTTATTGTGGAAAAAATATGGCAAGGCTTGGAGTAACGGTCCTAAATGGGTTTTTTTCTTTTGCTTACTCTTGTTTTGTTCGTTTCGTAACTGTACAATATAATTATCACCGGCACCGCTGGTGTTGGTCATTTTACTTTATTTCTTTTATTTTCATTTTCATTCTGGCTATGCAGTGCTTGGTAGATGCTAAAATACAGTCGTTTCCGTATCACATATTACATTAGATACATATGAAAGCAAATTACCGCCGTCCACCTTTGGCAGCCTGCTTTTGCCGGTCGCCGTACTCCTTGATGACCAGCGAGCAGTTCGCCTCGGCACACAACCGGCGGCGGCGCTGCGGCGGCAGCTTGGCCGCAAACTCGAGACCGGACGCGCGCTCCACGGCCTCCAAAGGCACCTCAAAGTCGGTCAGGGGCTTGTCGTTGGGGATCGGCGCATTGGGCAGCACGAACGCGCCCAGGGCCACCGGGCCGCCGGGAACGCCGCCGGGGCCCGTCGAGGGCGCCGTCTCGGCATAAATGACCTTGTAAAAGTGCGTGGGCACGGCGACATTGGGCGGGTTGCCAATCATCTCATACTTGACGTACCACTTGTTGTCGGCCGGGTCACGCTTGGGCAAGTACAACGGACCAGTGACGACGCGGACGCTCGGGTAGCGCTGGGTCAGGCGCCGACAAAAGTCTTCGAAATGGGCCCAGTAGTCGCGGTTGAAGCCCTCGCCGACCTGCGGGCACATGTTTGTGAGGAAGAACGTCTCGTTCATGGCGTCCTGGCTCCACTTGCAGTCGGCGGCAGGGACCTGGTGGCCGCGGTCAAAGCCGGACCGGAAGTAATCCTTGAGCTTGGCGCGGAACTGTTCCGGCACGGCCGTGTCCTCGACAAAGTTGGAGTGGCTGCGGTCGCCGTCCCTGACAGCGAGGGACTGCGGAGTAATGTGCTCGGCGACCCAGTGGGGGTTGCGTGTGCGGCGGTCAAAGGACGAGACGAGAGCACTGCGGGTGGCCAGGTCGTTGATCGGACCCGGGAAGCCATACTGGAAAAGGCCGGCCGGGTCGACGAGAGCCGCTGTAGTCGAGCCCGCAACGGGGACAGGCGGTAGCGGCGCTGGTGCTGGCACTGGCGGAGCTGCCGCAAACACCTTGGAGGCCGGCACGGCCGGGGACACAGATTTCGTGGTCGTGGTCGTCGTGACGGTCGGAACTGCTGTTGGAAGATCGGCCGGTTTTGTGCGGAGAGAGTACATGGCGGCGGTCACGGCAGCGCCCGTGCCGGCGCTGACGGCCGCAATAACGGCGATGGTGGCCTTGGACATGGTTGCGGTTGAGTGGCAGTCCAAAGTCAAAATATGGCCCTGTGTCACAGGTGAGGTGGAGGTCAAGTCGGCAAAGACGGACGTCCAACTTTTTCCGCCATGTCGATTTTTGGCGCCGGCTCGTGGTCGGGGTCCCCTGAAATTATTTTTAGCGCGCTGGAGCCCTGAAGGCGTGGAGTTTGACAGCCTTCTCCAGCCAGGCACGGCTGTAAATGCAGAGCCAGCCAATCAGGCGCTGTAGAAGCCCGTCATTAACCGTCGAAGGCCTCTCAAATGACAGAAGCTCCCAACAGGGCACCTCATTTAATGACGCCACCACACAGAATATACAGAAAAAGTCGCATGGGTGAAATATACTTCAGCCTTTATCTTTATTCTTTACATTTTGTTTCATTGCGATATTGCAGTACACCGATATGCAATGTCCTTTTCGTCGGTGAAGTTCCTTCCCAGGCCTTTTTCAACATTATGGCGGTCAGGTGCGGCAGAATCATCCCTCCCAGCACTCCCTCCAGCACTTTTGTCCACCGCCCTTGCTTTGGGGCGTGTTTCGAACCCGCCGCCTGTGGTTGGCTGGTGGGGTGCCTGTAGCCTGTAGATAGGCGCACTGAATCGTCACTCGATCGCACCTGCCACCACCACTTCGTCGACTTGAGAACCCTGCTGGCCGCGTCTTTCGCCTTGCCTTACGTCGCTAGCCCGCGATCTAGAGTAGATCCCGCCTCTTTTTTGCGTAGTATTGAGAACTGATCAATGAACAATGAGCACTTGAGGCACTTAACTTTGACGACTTTGACAGGTCGACTCACATCACTCACGTTAACTTAACCTGCCTTACTTTACTTCCATCAAGCACATGTCGTCCACTCGTCAGCCCTCCCTTGCTTGCATCCGACCGGCCGACCGCCTTCTCGCCGCCCTCTCCGCTGCATTCCGCCACTCTTTTTTGAGATTGCAAAGCAGCAAAGAAGGGAGTCTTTTGAGTTGAAGTGAAGTCCGATTGTTTCGCTGATTTGTCTCAATTTCTGTCGCTTTTCTTTCCCTTCCTCTTAGAAGCTGTGACAATCCCCGTCTGCACGTCATCCAGCGCTACAACGTCATCAGCAATTGGCCTGCATCTTGGTGATACATCGTTTTCTCGACAACAACAATTAACGCAGGACTCGAAATCTCGAAATCACAGGAACTCAGCTTGTCGACAACAGCATCTCTATCTTCTCCCCCACGCTAGGCTGCCCCCTCGTCATTCGCCGTGCCTCGTCCATCTGCATTCTCCATCTTGCCTCTTGGCGACCTGCGCACCTTGACGGACACCAGACAAGAGAATCCACACAAATCCACGGTCAACGCAGCCCAGTCGCAGCACGCACAGCACACGCCGCAAGCTGCCTGGCTCTCCTCCTCCGCCTGTCCGCTCCAGCTCCAGCTTCCCGCCACTCGCCGCCGCGTCCCGTCTACAGCTTCCTCCACTGCGGGCGCTATCTTTCGTCTCGTCTTTTGTCTTTTCCCTTTGTTCCTTAGATCCTCTCACTCTCTTGCTTTGACATTCCTTCGCATCAACCTAAACCCTTGCTCCTTGCTCTTGTCTGCAACGCCATGGTTGTGACGTCGTGTTGACGACTGACGGACGGGTAGACCTTTGGGCTTTCCTTTTTCACCCTTATTCTTTTCACCCTTAAACCTCACACACCTCCCCTCACCGGGCCACCATGGCCTCCACGGCCAACATGACGTCTCCAGGAGACAACATCTCTAACGACACGCGCGGGTGGATCTTGTGCGCGATCAGCGCCATCGGTACGTGACACGAGAGTCGAGATGCCGTCAGCATCGGCTTCAGCCCTATCAGCCTTGCTTTGGAGAACTCCCTACTAACATCACATCGCAGCCTGCGTTGCTGGCGCGTGCATCGTCTGCGTCGACGTCTTCATCCGCATGCTGCCGGGCAAGAAGAACTTTAACATCCAGGACAGCAGTGCTTTCCTGTCGTCCTCGTTGAGTTTGAGCTTTGGCGTCATGGTGAGTCATTGTTCTCTTCCCTTATATACCCAGGTGTCATGCATGATTTGGCACCCTGATGGGCCGTGGACTATGAACTCGACACTAACCGGATAGATCTTCTCCTCCCTTTACAGCATGCTGCCGTCGTCCAAAAAGTACCTCAAGGAAGACGGCAAGAACGACCAGATTGCCGGCCTACTCATGGTCGGCGGCTTTGCTCTGGGCTTTGTTGGCATGCAGATTGTCTCTCGCATCATCCACCGCTTTATGCCCTCCCACGTTGTCGACTGCGACCACACTCACGACGATGAGTCCGACGAGGACGAGCCAGAACACGACCACGATCATGATCATGGCCATGGCCATGATCATGCCCATTCTCATGGACACAGCCACAGCCACAGCCACGGCCACCACCATCCTCCATCCAGTACCCATTTCCGCGTCGGCACCAAGCCTCGCTACGTCTCACGCAAGTACTTCCGTCAGGGCTCTTCGGCACACGGTAACGCCGCCGCCACGGAGTCTACTCCGCTCCTCGCGGGCGTCGAGACCGCCGAGGCAAACCCATCCTCGTCCGTCATCCGCCCCTCTCTGCAACGACAGTTGTCAGCAAGAAGCGACGATGCTGTCGTGGCCGCCCATACCGCCGAAGACCACCTCAATAACGCCGTGCCGGCACCGACCACAGGACGCGGCCTCAACCCCAAACGTTCGCTCTCCAACCTGCGCCGCCCGTCTATGATCGAGGTCCGCAACCGCGTCATCTCTTTTGTCCAGGACGTCAAGTCCAACTGCGACGAGTTTGGCCCATGCTATGGCTATACCGATCCTTGCGGCCAGGAGTGCAAGCGGACGATTGTCATTAGGACGCCAACGACCACTCGGAGTAATGCTCTGAGCAGCCATCCTCCCAAGCCGACAGGAGCTGCCACGGCAGGAGCAAACATTGCATGGGAGCCGACCGCGATCGAAGTGCCCGAAGTAGTGCCCGAAGAGAGCAGTGGCGACAACAGCGCATCAGTTAGCCGGCCCGTATCACCCGGAACGGGTGGCACAGTACGGAGGCATCATATCGACCCACACGACCACGACCATGATCACGATCATGACCAAGACGCCCACTTTACAATCAGCGCTGGCGAGTCGTCGACCAATGTGTCCAACGAGGAGGTTGGCAAGGATGTAGACAGCCACAGTCATGCCCACTCACATCACAGCCACGATGGCCACGATCATGACCACGACCATGATCACGACCACTACTACGACACAGACGGTGACGTCGAGGCAGGCGCTGCCACCCCTCAAAGCCATGGCGCGCCGCACCACCACCACGTCCCCGCCAACGCCTTCTTGTCCATCGGCCTCCAGACTGTGCTGGCTATTGGCCTCCACAAGTTCCCCGAGGGCTTCATCACTTTTGCCACCAACCACGCCAACCCGGCCCTCGGTTTCAATGTCTTCATGGCCCTCTTTGTCCACAACATTGCCGAGGGCTTCGCCATGGCCCTGCCGCTCTACATGGCCCTGGGCAGCCGTCTGCGCGCCATCCTGTGGGCCGCCGCTCTGGGAGGTTTGAGCCAGCCGTTGGGTGCAGCCTGTGCTGCTCTGTGGCTCAAGTACCTGGCGCGCCACGACGACGGAACCGACCCGAATGCGGGCAACGGTACCGCCTATGGTGTCCTCTTTGCCGTCACCGCCGGCATCATGGTGGCGGTAGCCCTCCAGCTGTTTGTCGAGAGCCTGACGCTGCACCACAACCGGCAGTTGACCATTGGCTTTGCCTTTATCGGCATGCTGCTGCTGGGCCTGAGCAATGCCATTGGGACGCACTAAGAGTGATACCAGTACCCTCTATTCATCTGTTTTAGTATCTTTTTGTTCTGGGTTTCCTTTGTATTTTCTGGATTTCATCTTTTCGGTTCATGGCTTTACGGTCTTTTCGGCTTTTGGTTTCAATAGCATTTCTTGGTTATTATTTACATAGTACGGAGTTCACGTGCACAGTCTGCGGCTGACTTCTTGTTCTTTTTATTTCAATTCATTCTTAGTTTCATCATAGAGTATTGTGTTAAACATGCTGGTTGATTAATATATTGTTTTACACCAATTCTGAGCGTGTTGAAATTTTTATTTAGAAAAAAAGTCGAATTAAAAACATTTTTACCTCAAGATAATTTTACAACATTTTTATAGACAAGTATTGAAAATAAAACCCTGAAAGTATGAGAAATAATTTTTGAAAAGAAGTACTTAAAAATCAAATTGCTTTTGTCTATGCTAATGGTCCGATGGGTATCTAATATAATTTTGAACGCCGAAATAAACACACTTTTTTTCTGTCCAACAATTCCTACAAGAACAAATTTGGGTCGAGAACACCAACACCACTCCCGTCATCATTTACATTGTCGCTGCCAATCAGCTGGCGCATCTCGGCCTCCTCCATCTGCCACTGCGGATCGTTATTAACGAGAATCTGTGGAGGCAGCATGCTGCCGCTACGGCTGTCATTGTTCGCCGGCATGCCCATGTCAATGTTTTCCATGTCCATGTAGGCGCCAAACATGTCGTCGCCGGCTAGGAGAGTATTGTCAACAGCACCATCAGCCTCGACGTCGTCGTCGTCCATGTGATCACCGCCGCCGATCCAAAACTCGTCTGGGTTGAAGAGGTTGTCGTCGTTGTCGACTGTTGTCACTGGATGGTCTTTCTGGAGATGCAGGTTGAGGTCATGTTGGCGCACAAATCGTGCGGCGCATCCAGGCAGCGTGCAACCCAATGTGCGGTTGGTGCCCAGGAGAGCATCGATCAGCATGTCTGCCGAGGGTGTTGCCAGAGCGTCGTTTGCAACAGCAATATCAGCCATTCCTGGCAGGAGGGAGGCCGGTTGCTGCTCAGTGTCCAGACCGGCGTCCAGGACATTGACAGAGACTGGCACTGGCCGGTCGTGCCGCAGGTGTACATACCGAATATGCTCTTCTAGCTTCATCTTGGAGACAAAGCCACGGCCACAGCCTTCGCCACGAGCCTCCCATGCAATCAAGTCGGGGTCCGCCCAGCCGTTGAATGGTTTCCTCTCAACCAAGGACCCGGCACCTCCTTCGGCAGTCGTCATGCTCGCCATATCCGCCGCGTCGTCGCCGCACACAAACCGCAGGCCTTCGTGGACTGCACGAATGTGCACATTCAGGTTCGCCCGCCGCGTAAACGCCTTGGTGCACCCGGCGTGCGGGCACACAATCGTCTTGCGGTCGGCCACGGTCTTGCCCGAGTGGTGGATGTCGACATGTTTGTGGAGTTCGGACGGGCTTGCAAAGCGTGTATCACAGAACGGGCAGTCGACATGGGCATGGCGCATGTGGGCTTCCAGAAGAGCGCGAGTAGCAAAGCCCACCCCGCCACTCGTACTCGTACCCTCATCCGCCTTCTTGCCGCACTCTTCGCACCAAAACTTGGGCGCGCCGTGCTCCCGCTCTACATGTCTCTTCAACGTCTTTTGGCTGTCGAACACGGCCTCGCACGCCTTTTTCGTGCCCGGCGCCCCGTTGACGCCCGGCACCGTGGTTTCGTGCGTGCAGACAAACGCTGGCTGGTTCAGGTGGTCGATGCGAATGTGCCGCTGCAGCGTCTGATGCTTGCGGAACGTGCGGGTGCAGGACTCGTCGTAACCCTTGCAGCGGAACCGGTCCTGGCCCTCGTGCACGGCGGCATGGCGGCGCAGGCGGGTGGCCGTCAGAAAGGCCTTGCTGCACTCGGTACAGACATACTGGCGCTCCTGGCTGTGGGAGCCCTTGATGTGCTGCCGCAGATGCTTTTCTTCAATGTAGGTCTTTGGGCACTCGGGGCACTTAAAGGGCCGGTCGTTTGTGTGTGAGCGGAGGTGGGCTGTGAGACGGGCAGGACGATTGAAGGTCTTGGTGCAGTTGGGCCAGGTGCAGGGGATGGTCTTGAGGTCGGATGGGAAGCGGCGCGAGGCGGTGGACAGAGCTGTGGTGACGGGAGTCGTGTGGGCTTCGGAAGGGGCCGTGTGTCCGTCCTGGGATTCAGTGTCGTCGTCGGTGGGTATAGGGCGGCCTGGCCGGTCGTTCTCTTGTTTAGTTATGGCGGATGGCTGGCCTGGGGCGGGTTAGAATTGTCTTCTATCTGTCGTCCCTTATCCTATCCCATGTTGACTGACCTTTTAATTGATTTAGATCGATTCCTGGCGGGATTGGCCGATCCGCCAGCAATTCGTCGGTTGCTTTTCGTTTCAACATTTTGCTGGTCGTCGATAAATGCGTTCGAGAACCATCGTCGTCTCCCGTTGCCTGGATTGCAAAAGGGACTTTCGTGGTTAAAGATGCTGTTGTGTCTGGGGAGATCACCCGCCGCTTGTTCCGTGCGGTGAAGGCCAAAAAATTCGCCGGGCAGAAAAAAAGTTTAGAACATGGGTGGGGGACGGGTCTTATCGATAAGACACACGCCTAAATCCAGCCACTTGTTTCTACAGGTAGAAGGGGCAAATTTGACCAATCACAGGCCGCGCCGCCTCCAAACTTTTTTCTGCTTTGGCAAGCACGCTTGCCTGCGGCCTTCAGCCTTTTTGCCCTTCTGTTCGCATGCAGACATTCTAGGGAGACTCTTTGTCCTCGTTGTTTCTTTCCCATTCGCATCACGACCTTCACGATCCACGATCGCACCGCAACCTCGCGACCACTCTTTCGTTCATTCCACACTCGTTTCGCGACTCTCTCTTTTCTCGACAGCCACAATGTCCGACTTTGGCGATGACGATGCCGGCGGTGCGCCGTAAGTGACCACGGCGCAAGCGTTTTTCTTCCACCAACTCAACCACCACTAACCCAGATTGCTTATGACAGCGACGAGACTTTGTACGATGACGACGATGCCCAGGAGTACTACGACCCCGAGGTGCTCGAGGGCGACGAGGACGGCGAGGGCAACGGCGCCGGCTTCGCCAACGGCGACGACGAGATGGACATTATCGTGTCCGGCGACCCGTCGGCGATTGCCAACCAAAAGAACCAGAACGGCGGCGGTGCCGGCGCAAACGGCCGCGTCAACAATGTCAAGTCGCACAAGGATAAGAAGATCCCCAACGAGCTGCGGACGACGACGCCCTTTATGACAAAGTACGAGCGCGCGCGCATCCTCGGCACCCGTGCTCTCCAGATTAGGTAGGTGTCCTCCCTCCGGTCGATGCTTTGAATCGCGCTAACCTGTCAGTATGAACGCCCCCGTGTTGGTCGACCTGGAGGGCGAGACGGACCCGCTGCAGATTGCCATGAAGGAGCTGCGCGAGAAGAAGGTGCCTCTGATTGTGCGGCGGTACCTGCCGGACGGTTTCTACGAGGACTGGACCTGCGAAGAGCTGCTGCAGTAGAGGCGAGTCGTATCTAGGAGGAAAGAGTCTGCGGCAACGTGGACGAGACGGGTCTGCATTTAGCGAAGGCGTTATTTTCAAATTTTATTTGCGCAGGAAAACTTTCTCGGTTGGATCCTCAGAAAGCGGTAGAAAAGATAATCAGAAAAGGATCAAAAGGTTTATGGATATCAATATAAGAACCAGGAGTTATATAAGTAAAGAACATGGTGTTGGTGTAATTGTTGTGACGAAGGATATTCAAACGATTAACGTAGAGACTCGCATTGTTCACATTAGACGGGCGACGGTGTTGTCATATTTTTTATCATTTTCTTCTCGAGTAGCAGCTGCCGTCTATCATAGTCTATTAGACGAAGCAACTGATTGTAGTAATAAAGCAAGTTAAAAAGAAGCAAGAAAAGCAAACAATAACGCCCTCGCCGAATGGAGATCCCTTTTCTTTTCATCCCAAAGTTTGATCCCGCATGTTTTCCAGCATCGTTTCTTTCTATAGATCGGATGCCAAAAAGTGTGAGAGAGAGAGCGAGAGAGAGAGGAAAAGGCAGGAGCAAAGTCAAAGTCTTTTTATATATTACACGTACAACGGTCTGTCAGGGACAGCAAAAATAGACGACACCATACCCACGGCATCCGACCACAAACCAAACAAGAACGACACTGAAGACGAAGACATAAAAGGCTTGGCCACCTAGTCCTCGTCCTCCGTGTCCGTGTTCGTGTCGCTCGTGTCGTCGCCCACCTCGTCTGTGCCGCTCTCGTCATCGTCCTCCTCGTCGTCCGAGTCCACCACCTTGGCCTTCTTTACTGGCGCGCCCTTTGCCGCGTTCATAATGCCGGCAATCGAGTCCTCGTCGGGCTCGCTGATCTCGTCCTCATCGGCCATCTCCGCCGCCTGGCTCGCGTCCTTGACGACCAGCGTCACCTCCGTCTTGGTGTCGAAGCCAATGTAGCTGTCGCACATGACGTGCATCACAAACGTGTACTGGCCAGCCTGCGGCGGTGCCATAAACTGCGCCTTGAGCGTCTGCATGTTGAACGTGGGCGTCTTGCCATCCTCCTCGAACAGCGGGCGGTCAAAGGCCGTGAAGGTGAAGGGAGGGACGACCATCTTGCCCTGCTTGGAGTCGGTGAGGAAAACGTGCCAGCGGGGCGAGTAGTCGCGGCCAAAGTACGGCGCATATGCCAATGGGGGCAGGTTGGCCTTGCCGTTGCCGGCGTCCGAGGTGATAGCGGTGCCGTCAGGGTTGCGGCCAACAATGGTCTTGGGTTTCCGGCCCAGGATGGCGTCGAGATCGTCTTCGGCCGGGTCCGCGTCAAGCAGGTCGAGCGGCTCCACCTCGGGTGCCGACTCGGCGAAACCAGGAGGAATGAAGCGGCCCTTGACAACCAGGCTGACTAGCGACGAAGGGATGATGTGCTTCTCGCCGGGGACCTTGAAGAAGGCCTTGGCGACACGGAGATGGGGGAGCTGCTTGGCGACAGAGACAGCCTCGTCGTACTGCTCGGCAGTCAGGCGACCGCTGCCAACAGCAAGCTTTCTCCGCTTGGCGTCGGGAAGATCCATAAGGCGCTGGATGGGCATGGTGACAGTAGAATCGCCCTCGATGGCCTTGGCGACGGCGGGCGTAATGTGCGGGAGCTGCTGGAGCGGCGAGGACTTGGGTGCAAGGGCCTGGATGAAGAGCTGGCCAGCCTTGAAGGAGGCAATAACGGGGGCAGTGTTGCCGTAGGCGAGAGCGATGGCGGTGAAGGAGCGGGTCAGGATGTTGGCAATGGGAGCAACCTCAAACTTGTGCTTCTCCAGGGTGGTGTCGCCCAGGTCAACGCGGCCGAGGTAGGCCCACAGAAGAGCCAAGACCTTGCGGCGGACGCCGTTGTCGAGCTTGTCGAGCTTTTCGCGGTCGGCCGTAGATAGGCCAGCAATGGTCAGGGAAGAGGAGGCAGTTGTCGCGGCGTCGGCATCGGCGGATGCGGCAGAGACAGCAGGGGCAGTAATGCGAGCTTCCACAGTGGCCAGGCCCGAGTCGGCCTTGTCGCCAGGCAGGATGGCGTCAAACTCCTTGCCAGTCGACAGCGCCGACACGAGGCCCGCCTCGTCAATGTCATCGGCGTACTCTTGGAAAAAACGGTTGGCGCTCTCCATCAGGACGCCCTCCTTGGACCGGCTCTGGGTACCGTACCACCAGGAGCCCACAACATAGGGCAGGAGGACGCCAAAGAGCAAAAAGTAGAGCAGCACGACGTACTTGCCGTTGCCGTCAGTAATAATGAGCTTGGGCAGGCCGATGCTGATGCTGGTGCCCTGCTTGCCGTCGGGGTGGCCGTAGAGAAGGTAGTTGTTGCGGATCTCCTCGTCGGTCAGCGCCTGGTACGCCTTGGAGATGTCGACGTAGCGGTCGTTGAGCATCTCCATGGTCTCGTTCTTGGACGGATCCGGCTTGATCTTGTCGGGATGGAACTTGCGCGAGAGCTGCTTGTATGCGCTCTTGATGGCCTTTTCTGTTGCGGACTAGATTTGTTAGGAGAGAACGATGCAAAATAGCGAGTGACAAGGGGACATACGTCTGCAATGCCCAGGATATCGTATGGGTTCCAGATGCGCTCGATCTTGGCAGTCTCGGCGAACTGGATTAGATAGAGCATATAGCCCATCGTGGCCCAGCCGACGGCGACGGCCAAGATGAGGCCGAGTCGCCGCTGCTGGCGACGGTACTTTGCGCGCTCGGCATCGACAAGGTCTGAGTGGTTGTGGCGGAACTTGGACTGCACACGGGGGAAGACGGCAGCCGGGTTGCCCAGGCCCTTGAGCAGGACATAGGTCAACGGCAGCGTGATGATGACGGCGAGCGTGAAGACGAAGAACGGCCACAAGTCGCCAGTCTCGTCGTAGTCGTAGTCGACGGCCATGGTATCGGGCGGGCGGCACGAGACCAGGTAAGGAGGGGGGTTGTCGAGAGATCACGGTCCGAATGAATCGAAAGGGGCTTAATCGTCGAACGTCAAGGAATCCTGTCGATGGTCGATGGTTGATGAAGCTATTCACGACGCGCAAACAAACGTCGGAATCGACTTGATAGGGATGGGACAAATATAAAGTAAGGAAACAATAAAAGAAGACAAAAGAGAGAAGAGAAGAAAAAAGAAAAAAGAAAAACAGCAAAGAAGCAGCACAGTTGGCTGGTTGCTGGATGGTTGGTGACGTTTCGCAAAAAGGGCAAAAACGAAGTGGATTTTGTGCGAAAGGTGCAAGGTGATGTGGCCTGGCAAGATACACGGCAATTTTTAAGCTCACAGTTCCATCTTGAATCGTGGCCTTCCCCAGCAGGGAGGCGCTCGTTGTAATTGGGGCGGGACGAGGCAAGAGCTAAAGTTGGTAGGAAGTTGGTAGTAATTGGTAGAAATTGATAGTTGGCACTGTGTGCCACCAACCAGGGCGCGCAGATCAGGGTCTGCTACAGTGCGTTTTCTGGGCCGCACTATATACGAGCACAAGCCTCCTATTTTCGAAGCGCAGAGAAAACCCCTGGCTTGCCCAAAGCGGTAGTCAAAAAGACCCCTCCAAACCGCAAAGCGAGACCGCAAACTGCAAGTGCAATCCGACCTTGGCCATATACGGAGTTGCGGTGCTCCTTCCCTTTCGCAGGGAGAAACAAAGCACACGCGTGCTCAAGACATGAGGTTTGGGAAAGAACAGAATATGAAAACGAAGGAGAGAACGACATGGAAAAGCAAAGAAGGAAAGAACAACCCAAACCAGGAAAAAGCATACGTCGTCAGAAGGCTGAGAAAAGGATGCGACGGGTCATTCTGGATAAATCCATGTGCCCGTCCTCCGTTGCTGACATGTTTCCTCGGAACATCACACTCTGATCTTATGAACTTGGATAATTTTTATGATTTTTTTATTCTTCTATCCTATGGGACGCCGGTAGTCTACTTTGCAAATAAAAGAGGGTGTAAATGAGATGAAAGAAGACATGATGATGATGAGAAAAGGACAAACAACCGGAAAAAAAGCAGACAGGGCGAAACGAACCACCACTTTTTTCTAATAGTCTTTTTTCATGCTCGGTTCTTTCCATTCTGCGAGAGAACAACGCAACAACAGAAAATGCCGTGATAGATGTAGATGACGGGTGCGGGAGAAGAAAAGGGAATGAAGAGGGAAATTACAAGCAAAAAAGGGGAAACAAAATGAAAAGAAGAAAAGAGAAAGCCTCCCCAGATAAAGGTCGGTAATATCAAACCCTCATCTGGTAAAGAAGAGAAAGAACCTTCCGGTAAGGGAAGAAGAGGAACCTCTCGACAAAAGCAACAAACAAAACACACAAAAAGCGACACCTAGAGGACTGGGGTGGGGGCCGGTAAATGCTGAGACCAAGAATGATGAACCAATGCTGCCAAAAGAGATCCAAGTCCGTTTATGCACGCGACACCAGCTGTGGGCGGACGCGTTGCAGGATAAGGTAGATCAGGCCAGCAATGACGGCCAGAATGGCGACCAGGACGGGCGGTAGAAGGACCAGGGCGGCCAAGACAAAGATGCCGATGCGCTGCACCATAGAAAGCAACTGCTCGTGGCGTGCTGTCCTCCTCGATGCAGCCGATGCGGCGTTCCATCCATAATCCTTTTCACGGTGGTCTTTGTGGCCTCTGTCATCGTCCTCGTCGTCATCATCTTCGTAGCCTTCCCAGCCTTCATACTCGTCCTCTTCGTCTTCCTCTCCTTCCCTTGCGGGTTGTCACTGGAACTGGAAGCCGCCGGGGAAACCACCGCGCTGGCGACCGCCGCCACCGCCAGGGAAGCCGCCGCTAAAGCCGCCACCACCGAAACCACCGCCGCCGAAGCCACCACCACCAAAGCCGCCGCCGCCCTGGCCGCCCATCATGCTGAATAGGATCTCAGGGTCGATGCCGCCGTGCATGCCGCCGCCGCCGCCAAACATGTCCGAGGGGTCCATCAGGTCCTCGCCGCTGTCGTAGCGGGCGCGTTTTTGCGAGTCGCTCAGGGTCTCGTAGGCCTCGCCAATGTCCTTGAAGCGGGCCTCGGCATTCTCGTCGCCGGGGTTCTTGTCCGGGTGGTGGACGACGGCCAGTTTCCGGTAGGCCTTCTTGATCTCCTTGTCGTCGGCGTCCTTGCCGACACCAAGGATCTTGTAGTAGTCCTTGCGCTGGCTCTTCTTGAGCTCGAGCTCCGCGCGCTTGACTTCCTTGAGGACGGTGCGGTCCTCGGGCTCGCGCTCGGCCAGCGCCTTCCACTCGCGCACGGCATCCTCCCAGCGCTCGGCCAGACCGTAGGCGTTGGCCTTGGTGCGGCGCGCCTTGCTGTACGAGGGATCGAGGGCAATGGCAGCATCGCAGTCTGAGATGGCGTCGTCGTACTGCTTGAGCTTGAGGCGGCACAGTGCGCGGTTCTGCAGCAGCTTGGAGTTGATGCCACGGTTCGCGGGGTCGATGCTGAGGGCGTCGGTGTACTTGTCAATGGCCGCCTGCCAGTTGCCGGCCTTGTACTCCTTGTTACCCTCCTCCTTCATGCGGTCGAGCTTCTGGACAATGCGCAGCCACTTGATGGCGTCCTTCATGTCCGGGTCTAGGTCGATGGCGCGGCGGAAGTGGCGCTCGGCCTGGGTATTGTCGCCCTGCGAGTAGAGGGCGCGGCCGCGCAGGATAATAGCCTCGGGGTCCTTGTTGTTGTAGCGCAGCAGCGAGATGGCAATGTTGGCAGCCTCACCAATGTTGTTCTCGCCGCCCATCTTGAGGTAGGCGTCACCGCGCATCAGCTGCCACTTGCGCGGCTGCACAGCGCTGGGGCCGAGCAGACGGCTGGCCATGTCGAGGGCATGCAGCACCATTGAGCCCGTAGTGCCGTTATCGAGGGCGTCACGTGCCGCATTGACATGCTGGAGCATCTCCTTGGCGGGGGCCATATCCTTGGCCGATGGTGGCGGGTGGATGCGGCCAAAGGTCAGGATGGCATCCTCGGGCTGGCCCAAGCTAGTGTAGATGCGCGCCAGACGCAGCAGGATCTTGGGGTTCTGGGGGTCGATATCGGTTGCGCGCAAGCAGTCCTCCAGAGCGGAAGAGTAGTTGCCTGCAGACATGTATGCTGCCGCACGATTGCTAAGGTACGTAGCAGACTGTGGTACCAAGTTGACAGCTGATTGAGTTAGTGAGCGGTCGCTAGGACTAGATGTTGCAAGTACTCAAATAAAAGTACGTACCCTTTGTGTATTCGCCAATGGCAGCGTGGTAGCTCTTCTCCTTGAAGTACTTGTTGCCCAGGTTCTTGAAGGCCTCGGCCTCCTCCTCTGGCGTCGGAGCAGGTGTCTTGTGCGGCGGGGGCACGGGCACGTCGCCGTTGCTGGTGCCGTTCACTGGCACAGTGCCATTGCTTGCGGGTGCCGGCGACGAGGCAGACTGTGCATTGGAGGGAGAGGATGTGGACTGCGGTGGTGACTGAGAGCGCTTGTTGGACTGCGTCTTTTGCAAGGGAGTGGGGGAAGAGGGGCTGGCGGCGCCGGACGTCACGCCCGGCGTTTCACGGTCGGTATCCATGGATGTGCGGTTGGACATGGCAGAGAGACGGGAGAGACGTTTGCGCTCCTCTGGCGGGAGATTCAGAGGATGGGTGTTGGGGTCGATCTTTCGCCGGCGAGACGACGAAGACGAAGAACCAAGGTTGTTGGCGGAGGAGGACGAGGTGAGTGGCGAACC
Source organism: Sporothrix humicola (assembly GCA_021396245.1). Taxonomy (NCBI): domain Eukaryota; kingdom Fungi; phylum Ascomycota; class Sordariomycetes; order Ophiostomatales; family Ophiostomataceae; genus Sporothrix; species Sporothrix humicola. The sequence goes on from WNYE01000119.1 coordinate 50,836, forward strand.
CGGTTCTCGGTCTCGTGTACTTTCTCGGTCTCCTGCTGTTGCGCGGTCGTAATGCCGTGCAGACGAGGAAGTCGAGGTATAATGGCGCGCTGAGGAAGACGATGAAGACTTCTTTGGCCGCGGGGAAGAGGCAGGTGAGCCCGAGTACGGCTGCTGCGCAGACGGAGACGTGGACCGGTGCTTGGTGGCAGAGGACCGTGCAGAGCCGGCAGCGGCGGTTGAAGAGGGCGGGAAAAGAGAGGGAGAGGCTGAGGAGGCTGAAGCCGAAGAAATCTTAGTGGGAGACGACGCTTTGGTGGGCGATGCCGTCGTAGCAAATTGCTTCGTGGGAGAACGGCTTGCGGGCGAAGCTGGTTCTGATCGTGCCGGCGAGGGAAGGTAGTCGTCTTCGTCCTCGTATGGTGGTGCGCCAGCAGAAGCGTTGGCAGTGGGTTTTCGGGAAGGTTTTTTGTTGAAAAACTTCATTGAGGCGGCTGTCGATTTTTGGGGTGGGCTTTTTCCCTTTCTTTTTTTTTTCTCTGGCTTTCTTAGTACTGTACTTTTAGCACAGTGTTCTTCGAGATAGCGGGCAAAGGCGATCTCTCCAGCAGTCTATTCGCTGTCGTTGGACACAGAAATGGCGGCTGCCAAAGTGGTGTCTGGATCTTGGGTGCGTTTTTCGGCGTTATGAATAATCGGGGGCCGCACTAACTTTTTGGCTTTGCCTTGCGTCCCTCCTGCCACGGACAGCCTGGCGTAGGGTAGTAAATTTTTGGTGCAAGAACGCCGAAGAAAAAAAGATGCAGCAAACCGGGTTTGGATGTTGGCTGCACTTCCGTGGAACTGGTTGCACTTCAATGACCGCAACTGAGTAGTCGCTGTAGACTGTAGCTATCCGTCGAACGGCTGCTGCCAGTAGTGCCACATGAAAAACGGGAGCTTGCGAATCCCGACTTTTGGCAACCGCTGGCGACTTTTGGACTTTCGGGTCTTTTTGACAGTTTTGGAATGTTCGATATTCTGTTGCTCAACAGCCTTTCGTGGTTCGAGGCGGAGGACGTCTTACACCGTTCGTTTATCTGGTCGAAGCGGCAGTCGCAAAACCTTTGTTCGATTTTGACCTGTTCTTTTCGTTCTGGGTGGTTTTCTGGAACTTTTTTTTTTGGTGTCAAGTTTCGTATGTTTACTTTCGTCTCGTTGGGTTCCGGCGGTCACTGTCTTGTCCAGCGGTCTGGGAGACAGATACGGAAAGAAGCAGACTCGAAAGGCAATGTCGGAAGCAAGAATCTCGCGAGAGGAGGCCGTGGTCTGTCGACTGCTAGAACTGCGAGAAGAAAAAAGGAGGGCAAGAACTGTCGGGGAGAAACTCGGTTTTCAAGGCGCTTTTTCGACGACGGGTTGGCTGATGGGGTCAGGTCAAGCTGGGCTCGTCGGGCCAGAGTACATGGCGCAGCCTCGTTGGTAGGCGGCTCTAGGCTGTCGTTCGTCTTGGGCGTTCTCGGGTTTGACTGGGCGAAGCAGAAATGTTTGTTTGTTCTCAGTAAAGGGGTGAATGTGCAGTTGTCCGATATGTATTTCTCGTCGATATTGTGACAGGGCGTTCTTTCCCTTTTTCTTTCTCCAGCACTTTCCAAAGTTTCTCAAAAAAGAATAGGAGACACTCAGCCAAGCCAGTCGCTCCTGCTGTGGGAAATTCTTACGTCCACCAAAAAAACCAAACAGAACACAGTCACTACTCTTTCCATTCCCTTTTCTCTCTTGCTCCATTACGAGAAAAGCCCATTGGACCCGTCACTGTTACCTGTGGGGGCCTGCAGTCTGCCAGCGGTGGCGCAGGTCACTGGTACAGGCGGCAAAGGAAGGGCCAGGTGCAGGGGGCAACGAAGAAAGGGAAAGAGGAAAAGAGGAAAGAGAGAGGCAGGAGGGGCCAGAAAGAAAACAAAGCTCCATTTCCACTTTGAGAAATAAAAATTAAAAAAATTAAAAACCATTTTCACACCCAAAACGAGCGATGTGATCCAGGGTTGCAGACAAACCCACTTGCTACCGTTGGCTGGGACAACACGCTGTTCCCCCTCGTTCGGATCACCAGCGCGAACAGTGGACGATAGAAAGACAATGGATGACAGGATGGTGATCGTTCCCAGTTTATCGAGAATCGACGCAGTGTCTGGCCAATAGGCCTTGCAGAGAGGCAATTTCTGTTTACTCTGGCAAGCTGCGGAGCATCGAAAAAGCGCCGCCTGACAGTCCACGAGTCAGGATCCAGCGATGCTGTTGAACGCGTCGCCAAGTCAACAAAAATGCGGAGAACGCGGACGTGGCGGTTGACGTCCTGCGGATATCATTTGAGGCAGATATTTTTGACTCCGGAGAATTGCTCCGTTTTTAAAGATTTCGCTTGTTTCGTAGCAAGATCCGAAGAGCAATTGTATTGCCTTAATAGACTGGTCATATCGTAAAATGCATTGACCAGCCAGACCCTGAATATAGATTCCCTTGTTCTGTTATTCGGTCCTTAAAATACGGAATATTGACGGCTTCTTCCCCAGAGACCGGCCGTCTGTTTCTAGCTTGATAACTGCTGGCGTTAAATATCTAGACAATATCAACCAAAGGATAGGACAGAAAGGTCTCGTAGTCGGTCATTTCCGCCGATGCCGCTGTCCCACGAAACTGCAAGCCACTCTCGCCACTACCAACAATGTCTCAGCGCCTTTCCTTCAGGGTCTTCACTATCTGTTGTGAGAAGTCATGCAAGAACTTGAGCCCACGTGGTGAAGGATGTTCGGTGAACATTCCACTGGCAGCTCGTACTGCTCTCTAGGAATTAAACTCATATTGAAAACTGTCACGTTGGTATTGTATCACACTTCCGGCCACTCTCCTTTCGAGATTGTCAATTGTTTTCTTTCTCGAAAACAAACATCCTGCCACACCTCAAAAGGCCCCATATGCTTGTTTAGCGCCGTTGCGCAGCGGGCACTTGTCCTTGCCCGCTAGGTGCCGGCAACGGCTCGGGCGGGTGCTGTAGCCTGCCAGGGAGTTGGCATTTTACAGGTACTCCAAAATTATCGTTGTATGCGAGTTTGGGATTTGATCCAGCGCTGTGGGAAGCAACGGCGCGGGATTCGTCAGGCTGCACAAGAACGATTCTCGAAGCTTCGGTGGGGCAGGCGAGCCAGGGAGTGAAAGAGGCCAAGCGGGCGCACTGTCCTTGGTGTGGAGCCTTACAAGACTACCCGCTGGAAGCGTCAGTTGTTAGGGAGAAACGGACCCCTAGAGCTTGGGCAGCGAAAGGTCCCTGTAGGCGACCATTTTACAGGGGCCTTCCAGCGGTCTTACCGTCGTTGATATTACCAGCTCACCGGAAGCTCAGTTTCATTCCGCGCGAGAAGGAATATCAACAACAACCGGACTGGGAGTGATACTTGGCAACATATTGTGTCGATTTATGGTGACGGTCTTAAAAAATCATGAGGCAGACATTCACATACGTTGATTATTGCAACACAAAATGCAGCCCTCTCGGCTGGGCAAAGCCGAATGGCCGCCATGTCGTACTGCAGCTAGAACTCTTCGATTGAACTGCCGTATCCCGAGATAAAGTGAGTTGCAGTGTAAATGAAATTAAATCTACGAGAATGAAATATACTCAGCTTTGCTTGTGTTGCGTTCTTTTTCTCAAAACTGTCATAGCAAGTCAAAATAAAATGTAAATAGCATTGCTGTCGATGATACCTTATGTCGTGCCAAACCCAAAAAGCAAACTAAAAAGACAGAACGAAATACCCAATAGTCCCAACAAATAACCATGAAATACCAATACAACATGACCTAATTGGTCCTTCGCAAGAGACCATTATGCCTCAACATTCTCCTTCTCACCCTGAGCACTGCCCTGCCCGCTGCCGGCAATCGAGTGCACAAGGTCTTGGTACTTGAACACATCGCCACGCTTGCCAAAGCCCGGACCAGGCTTGCTCTTGTTGGTAAAGGCCCGCCGCCCCATGAAGCCCTGCATGACGCGGTTGATCTCCGACTCGGTCAGGGCGTGCTCGCCGGGTTCGGGTGCCGTGTGCAGAAGAGCGTCACGCAGTTCCGCCGCATCAATCTCGCCGCTGTCGTCCTCATCGAAAGCTGAGAGCGCAGACAGCAGCTCAGCAGCCGGCGACAACGCTGCCAGTGCTGATGCCAGACTATTCAAGAACGTGCCCATGGTGATGGTCTGCGGCGCGCCGGCCGGGAAGAACTGGGACACGTCGGACGGTGTCGAGGGCAAGCCCAGCTGGTTCAACATGTCGGCCACGTCTTCTCTACCGACCGAGCCGTCGCTGTCGCGGTCCAAGATCTGGAAGCCCTCTCGCAGCGTGCGGACCTGCGCGGGCTGCAGTTGGGAGAGGGCAGAGCCGTTGCCTGCCGATAATGAGGAGGAGCCGCGGTGGCCAATCTCGGCAGCGGGCTGGAGCTGATGTGAAGAGTTTTGCTGGTTTCTCGGCGTCCAGCTGCCGTTGGTCGGGACAGGCGTCGTCGAGTTGGCGCGGCCGTCATAGCGGGACGACGGCGTCGGTGTTGACGCCAGGTTGTTCTGGATTCCAAGGCCTTCGTTGGTGCCGGGCGTGTTGGGGCCCTTGAAGGGCGATGCATTCGGTGTCGTATGCCGCAGCGGCGACGGCGAAACGGGTGACTCGGGGCGGCGGAAGGGCGAGCTGCGCGGGGAGCCATAGCCCAGCGGAGACGGCTTGTAGCCAGCCGGCATAGCCTGCAGCTTGTTAGTAGAGAAGTTCGCAGACATGTGCAGCAATGTTTCCTCGCGATTGGTATCGTCATTTGGACAACATACCATGATGAAGATGGCCGATTGGAGAAATGTAGGTTGTTGTTGGTGAGGGAGAGGTGGTTGCAAATGGCTTGTGTCGCCGTCAAATTTTGTCGCAACCAACCGTCAATCTTATTTCAGTTTTCAATTGTATCGTCAAAGTATCGTTTGTCGCGTCGCGTCGTCGTCGTTGAAGTCGTCGTGATCAAATCATGAAATGTAGTGTGATTGGTGACGAAAGTCGCAAAGGGGCAGAATGTAAACAAACGGCCCAGCAACGGGCTACCACCAACACCAAAATGCGATAAGATAAGCAGCCTTCTTGCATTTGTGGCGGACTTGTGGCTGTTGGAAGGCGCTGAATTTTGGTGTATTGACTTGGCCCGTGCGTGCCTTCCCCTGACCCCTGTTCATTGCAATTGCAGGTGCGGGATGGAAAAAGGGGGTGCCACTTTGTCGTACCCTGCCCTTTTTTCTGCTTTTCGAAGAGAGGCCCAGCCCTGGTTTCGGATTCGCCAAGCCCACTTTCAACCCCCTCCACAGCACGTCGTTGTTGCTGGCCCCCTAGAGATCGAGCTAGGAGGGATTGGCCCAGGAGAGCAAAGTGAATGTGAGAATGGGAAAAGGGAGGGGAAGGCTGCGATTTTGAAAATAGGAGGGCAATCCAAGGACGGTTCGACATTGTGATATTACGGCATCACGAGAATTACGGCCAACGACGAACCGAGACGAATAGCAGCCGGCCATTGACTTCCACAAGAGCCGACACCTGAACACAGACCAGCGAACGGATCTTGTTTCGCCTTCTCCCGAAGCGGTGGACAGGGGCCATCTGCACGCAAGAAGACACAGACGCAAAGATACGAAGAGCATCCGAAAGGCGAGACAGAAGCACGAGGACAGGCACGGCGCACTGCTTGGCCAGGACTTGCAATACCTAAGAGGCCAGGATTAGAGACTCGGAAAAACGAAACGGGCACCAGTAGACCGAGAAACAGACGGCAGTGTTCCACGTGCGAGTCCGGCTTTCCGACAGAGCATGTCTCGTCTTGTGTTCTGTTTCTCGAGTTGATTGTTCTCCTTGTGTTCTGAACTTGTTCTCCGCACTGATATGCGTTGAGACATTCTCGTTGTCCTTCAATTCTTCTCCTCTGCCCGCAATATCGACTTCCCCTCTCCGCCAAAGAATACGAACGAGAAAGAAACAGAACCAGATATACCCACACGAACCACACTCTGTCGTGTCGATACTTTGACGACTGCAACCTCGCCCACTTCTTCGCCCACGGTTCGTCGTACGACTACCCACACCGTTCTTCTCGCCTGTCCTCAGTACATACAACGTCGCGACCCCTTATCCGTCTAAGACATACTGCCAAAATAGGGCAATAGGGTGTCCTCGCTGCAGTGTAGTTCCTTGGCGATCGCCTGTCCTTCTGCGACAAGATCTCACCTTGTTCTGCGCTGCGCGTTAATACCCCCCCTTTTACCCTAATTTTCTAAGGTCGTCTTTGCGAGCCGCCCTGGGGTCGACGCGGGAAGTCGACTGCTCCAATCTGCCCGTGTCTTGAGTTCTGTGTCACGCTGTAATACCAGCCGTCCAGACCCAGAATAACCAGATTTCCCAGAGAGACACAGGCCCAGAAACCGGAGACACGCCGGCCACACCTGTAAAAGGGTTTTAGAAGGGTCCCTCTGCATCTGAAAGAGCCTTTTGGGCGAATCAGCAGCCATGGCGTCGGCCCAGACCGCCGCGCCCTCCTACACCTCCTCGGGTCGCAAGAACTCCAATGCGAATATCCCCAACTCCAATTCCAACTCGCAACAGCACCGACAAGGCCACGGCACAAACGACAGCGTGAGTGGCAGCTCCATCTCCACCACCGGCGGCAGCCCCGTCGCCCACGTCAAAACCCCGCGCCGCACATCGCTCTCGTCCTTTCCCCCACGAACCGGCGACGCCTCCCCTCTGCTCCCATACAACTCCGGCCGCCGCCCATCTCTGTCTCCACAACCTCCACTCCCCTCACACTCGCCCGCCTTACCACCCGGCAGCGCCCACTTTGCCGCCATGGCCTCGACCGACCGCACATCCAACCAGAGCAACAAGTCCACCAAGGCGTCCGGGTCCTCACAACACTCTTCCCTCTCGGGCCCTACAGGCGCCACTGGCGCTGCGGGCGGACATCACAGCCACGGCCACGGCAACAATTCCGATGCGCACTCACGGCGACGGCTGCGGTCACAGTACCCGCGGGGTGCGTCGGCCGAGAACCATGTCGAGTACATTCTGGTGGCGTCCTTTGACGTCGACAAGGGCCCGATTATGGAGCACCAGTACCCAGTCGCGATCACAGGCGACGAGCACATGCTGGCAGAGCTGATGTTGCCGGACCAAACACATTTGCGCAACCAGGATTGGACCATGTTCTTTCTGCACAAGGACATTTCACAAGAAGAGGAGGAGCAAGAACAGCTTGCCAAGGAAGAGCGCAAGCGGCGGCGACAGCGGAAACGTGCGCGCATGGCAGGGCTTCCCTATGAAGACGAGGACAAGGAGACGGGCGCAGGACTGGATGACGACGAGGACGAAGACGACGATGACTGGGACGACGACTGGTCGACAGACAGCGAGCCCGAGGGCGGCGAGGGCGCACCGCTAATCTATGTTCTGAACCTGGTCAACACCAAGCAGGACAAGACAAAACGACGTGGTGCCGTTGTCAAGTCCATGGCCATTTGCACGCGGCACCCCTTTCTACACATTTACAAGCCTCTTCTACTGTTAGCCCTCGAGGAGTACTTCAAGTCGCCCGTCGTCGAGACCTTGTCCATGCTCTACGATGCAGTCAACGCCATGGACCTGTCGCTCATGCCACGCCTCAGTCTGCTGGAGCGCCACTTGCTGCAGGCCAGCGACAACAAGGACCTGTTTGTCGAAAAGTTTGAAAAGATGATCCAGATGCGCATTGCCGAAGAGAGCGGCGACGGCGTCACGGACCAGCCCTTTGATGCCAGCCGCAGTCCGCCCAAGCCAGCCGGGATCTTGCGAGCCGGCACCAAGGCACACTTTGAAGGCCAGGCGGCCGCGTACTCAGTGCCGCGCGATACGCACGAGTTTGAGAGCAAAGTGTTCTACAAGGGCATCCCGATCCCGATCAAGGTGCCCGTGGCCGTCATGCCGGAAACGGTCGGCGACTTCTCGCTTATCAAGCTGATCCAGAACTTTTCGGACACCCACGCCAAGTCACCACAGCCTTTCCCTCTTCACGCGCATTTGACGACGAACGGACCCAACACACACCCAATCATCGTTCTTGTCAACGCCCTGCTCACACAAAAACGCATCATCTTCCTCGGACACAACATGCCCTCTGGCGAAGTGGCTGAAGCCGTTTTGGCAGCATGTGCTCTGGCATCGGGCGGTGTTCTGCGCGGTTTCACACGACATGCCTTCCCCTATACCGATCTCACAAAGATTGATGACCTACTGCTTGTTCCGGGCTTCATCGCCGGTGTCACCAACCCAACGTTCGAGCTGCACCCTGAATGGTGGGACTTGCTGTGCGATCTGCCATCTGGTCGCATGAAGATCAGTAGCCGTATTGAAGAGGCACCGATGACGGAGGGTCTCGTATTCTTCAAACAGCAGCACCCGTCTTGCGCCAACCTAGTGAATACAGCCACTACACCCAATGTCAGCTCGGCGAACAGCGATCTGACGGGCGACAACGCTTTTATGGCCGATATTCTCAAGAGCGTGCAAGCACGGTTGGGTGAGCGCGTGATTCGGGCCAAGTGGCGCGACTGGGTTGTCAAGTTTACGCGCATTGCCTCGGCGTTTGAAGAGAGCGTATACGGTGCGAGTGTCCTTCATATGGGTGGTGGCGGCAGTAATAGTGGCGGTGCCAGCACGAACGACCCCAACGGCAGCAACAGCAACCTAAACGACTTTGACAACTTGGCCATCTCGCCCACCACAACAACCACGGGGACACCAACCGCCATGTCCCCGCCGACGGCCGTCTCGGCCGCCAACGGTCACGGCTACGTCTGGGCCGACGAGAACGCCAAGCAGCGCGAGCTCGCCGGCAACGCCACGCGCGTCGAGGGCTGGCGCGTCTCCCGTAGCTACTTGTCTTTCATCAAAGATGTCGCCCAGCTCTACACTGTGCGGCCGCTCAAGGGCCTGGATCTGCACCACATGCACGACCGCCTGCGCACCCAGCGCCTCACGCCCGCCCAAAGTCGTGATATCTTTTTGACGTTTGCGCGCACCGTGCACTCGTACGACGAGATCTGCCTGCTGCTGTCCGTCGCGCCCGAAGCCCACGGCGGCCTGTTTTACGTCGCGCTCGGCCTCTTCCACAAGGACCGGGACGTGCGCACCAAGACGACGGAACTGCTTGAGCGGCTGGCCGAGCACGAGGCCGGGCAGCACTGGTGGCGTGGGCTCAGCCGGTTCGAGATGCTGGCGTTTGCACGGATCCGGCGCGAGGCTGAGGCGGAGATGCGCAACAAGCTGGAAAAAGAAGGGTTCCTGCAGCCGGCGCCCGTGCTGACCGCAGCACTGGCGGCCAACAGCGGCACAGGACGGAGTGAAAGCCGGGGCGGCCGGGCGATTACACCGATTACGGGCGGTCTGCCGGCGGGCGTCGTTGTCGGCGAGAAGCGGGCCAGCTAGGTGCGGTCTCTGCTTTTCCCGATGCCTGTCCGCAATGGGAACAGGGACAAGGGGCTGGAGTGGGTTGTCAATGAAGGGAGCCACCTCCTTCCACGGTCGTCAACGTCGCCCGTATTGTCGTCGGTGCCATCGTCTATCCCGACATTGTCGCCGCGGCGGAGCGTGTCTCTATCTTCGCCGTCCCTTATCCAGTCTCGCTCGCTGTCTTCGTTTACGTCGTTGTCGTCTCTCTCGTCGGCCGCGTCCGCCGCTTCGTCTGTTTTGCGTGGGTGGCGTTCTCCGTCTTCATGATTTTGGATGGATTTTTGTTTCTATGATCTTCTTGTTTACGTTTTCGTCTTTTTTATCGTCTTGTTATGCTCACGTTTCTACTTTTGTTATATACGTTTTATATTATCACATTCATTTCATAGTATCAATTTACAGGCGGCTCTCATCAGCGAATTTATGCAGAAAAATGTCCATTCATATTAATTTTGCTATTTGTTTTCATCTCATATCTCACCGCCCACTTAAGCCAACAGGTACTTGGCGGCGTGGTCGACGTGGTCCTGGCCGAAGGTCGAGATAAAGTAGTATGAGTGGTCATAGTCCTTTTGGTAGCGCAGCGTCAGGCCCGTCAGGCCGGCCGCCTTGACGGCCGACTCGAGGTTCTCGGGCAGCAGCTGCTTGTTGACGTAAAAGTTGTCGCCGGTGCCGACATCCACGAGCATCTTGAGGTCGCCGTTCTTCCAACCCTTGATCAGCTCGGTGGCGTCGTGCTCCTTCCAAGCCGCGGGGATGGTGCTGTCGGACGCCGACTCGGGCGTGATCTCGAGGTCGGCCGGCCCCAAATAACCCTTGAACGCCTTTTGGCCCCAGGGGCAGCGCGAGGGGTTGGAGATGGGCGCGAACGCCGACACCGACTTGTAGCGGCCGGGGTGGCGCAGGTACAGCGTCAGGGCGCCGTGGCCGCCCATGGAGTGGCCCGTGATGGACTGGCGCTCGCCGTCGAGCTGCTTGGGGAATTCTTGCAATAGGAGAGAAGGAAGCTCTTCGGTCAAGTAGGTCTCCATGCGGTAGTTGGTGGCATAGGGCGAGGACTTGTCGGCGTCGAGGTAGAAGGAGGCAGCCTCACCGAAATCCCAGCTGTCGTGCTCCTGGGGGAGGTTGAGGCCGCGCGGCGAGGTGTCCGGGTAGACAATGGCTATGCCGTGGCGGGCGGCGGTGGCGTGCAGGAAGCCCTTTTCGGAGCAATTCTCGGGCGAGCAGGTAAGGCCCGACAGATAGTACAAAACGGGGGCGGGCTTGGAAGCAGAGGCAGCGTCGGCGACGGGACCCGGGAAAAAGACATTGACGTTCATGTCGGTGCCGGTCGTCTTGGAGGCGTGCGACAGCTTGAGGAGCTTGCCGCCAAAAGTGGCAATCGTAGCCTTGGTGGTGAAAGCCATTGTGCTGGTGGTGTTGACGATGAGGGGTAGCTTGGAGGGAAGTTTGTCGAGATGTAAAGATGTCGAGATGTCGAAACGAAAGATGGGGCAAGAAGGAAGAAAGGAACAACGAGGGCGGCTTCCCGTTTTGTAGATGTAGATGGACACGGCTTTATTCGACCGGGGCGGAGAAAGTCCCCCAAAGATCCCCTCCACTTTCCTATCCGACAGCCAATTCGCACCACCGGGAAGGTGCAATCACTGTTCACTGATAGCTGTTGCAGTCTTGGCTCTCTGCTAGTTGCCGCTTTTGGCTTGTTTCGTGCTCCAACTTGCCGATACAACCCCGAGTTACGGGCGGTAGGCGCAACCCCGCCTTAGCTGTAAGTGGATGACGGTGTGATGTGCCAGTAGTGTAAAGTAGTTGCACCGTCAAGTGCATCTTCCTGCATCAGATCGCGTCAAGCATCTGCAACTCGATCTTACATGACGATTGACCAGACATAAACATATCACAAGTGAATTACAATTCGAAAAGCCGTAAAGTCTAAATGATGCAATTCAGGATGACGGGCTAGACGCCCGCAAATGCTAGAAAATGGGAATACCAATGCAAAACCAAACGAAACAAAACAAACCCAAATCATGTACAGTATTTACACAGATAAAATTTGTCCTTCATCTCCCCTACTGCGTCTCGACGGTCGTAGTTGTCGTCTTAGTAAAGCACCGGAACGACTTCACGCCGGCCCACGACACGGCGCTCAGGTTGAACTTGTTCTCGTAGTCGAAGTCGACGGCGCCCAGCGTGCAGCCCTCGGGCGATGTGCAGATGCCGCCGCAGGCCATGGCGTACGGGTAGCAGGCAAAGGCCTCGCCGTCGGGTGCAAAGGTGTTGGTGTTGCCGAGGAAGGGAGCCGTAATGTTGACGCAGGTGTCGAGCGGGTAGACGTTGTAGTCGCACGTGCCCGTAGCATTTGCGCCAGTGCAGAGGAGGATCTAGACTGTTAATAAAGACAGGTCAACTCAAACAAATAGGTGTCAGTACGGGCACTTACACCTCCTTGTGCGCGCTTCTCGACGGGCGAGGCGAGGGCCAGAGTGGCGGCAGCGATGACAGCGAAAGACTTCATGGTGATGGTGTGGCTGGAGATGTTTTTATGGATGTAGATGGGCGGTGATATTAATATTTGACGCTGTTATGATACGTTGATCGACTTATATTTGCGCGAGTATTCGTTGCTGGGTATGTCTTGAAAGTTGCGTGTCAAAGATTGGATTGGATCTGCTGAGAGTTGTATATATATGTCCCGGTTTTGCGGTCTGAGATCTGGGGATATAAATCGATTAGGTTGCACGGTTGGAATGAAGATGGAAACAGGGTTTGATCGAGGGTTTTTTATTTTGAGTTGGGGTTCAGGTTTGGGTATTTGGGTATAAACGATAATGGAGGGGACGAGAAACACAAACACAAAAAAGGAAGTGGCGTGTCTCGTGAATATATATACAGTCCGTCGCAAGTACAACTTGAAAGAAAAACAGAGTTGAGAAACTCTAACAAAGAGGGATGACTAGTCCACACGTCAACTTCTTCTTCTTCGGTTCCTCGCGTCTTGTCTCACACGGCCAAGGACGGGGCCGCCAAGAACGAGACTGCAGGGAAATCGTCGTGTTGTTACTTTGGACTTTACTTTGGCCTTACTTTTCGGCCCTACGATCGACTGTTTTCTTTTTTTAATCCTCGTTTTCTGCAGCCTACTGCGCTTATTTGCCAATCGTGAGGGAGGCCAAGGATACCGAGCGAGCGAGGGTACATTTTTACCTGCAAAGTACAAACAAGGGGGGTGAGCAGTAGGATTCACGGAACAAGGGCGAAAGTGCCGCAGAGAATGAGCTTTGACGAATGACAAGACAGAAATGGGCAGCGATGGGAATACCAAAGTCACCTGCATCTGCATACAATGTATACAAGGTAAAAAGAAGCACCGATGCACCGTCGTGCATATCGTGTCGTGGCACAGCGACAAGCTACGAGTACAAAAATACAAAGTACACGAGGTACACTGCACAGCTACGAGGTACAAGTGGGGGACACGGGACACGGGATACGAGTGCTGCATCGATTGCATCACACAGGGGCGAGTACCCTTCGTTCCCATGTCCGTATCCATTGTTGCCGGCAGACGATCTAAAGATGACATAAAATAAACCGGTTGAGCACAAAATGGCAGAATGGGTCACCAAAAGAAAGACCGCACAGCCACGCAACCGGCCAACAAATGTGATATGTTGGGTCAAGTGTAATGTTACAATGAAAGGCAGCACACCGAAGACGAGAAAAACGAAAAACGAGCTGGCACATCGTGGCTGTATTATGTGCACAGAAGTGAGAAAAGACACAGAGTGCAGTGGAAGCTGGTCGGAAAATAAGAGTAAAACTGTGTAAAGGGCGGCAATTGCCCTGGGAATTCCTCCAAGCAAGGAAAATGCCACAGACGTAGCGAACAAAAAAGAGAGACATTTTGAGTAAAGCTAATTGCCCAAAAGAGGCAATTCGAGGTGTAAATCACTTCTGGTGAGGGTTGTCAGAAAAAGCGCGCCAGCAACTACCGACGTCATAAGGTGTCAGCGGTTCTTGGTACAATTTAGAACTCCTGGCTCCTACACTCCTTTGTTTCAACTGCATTCTTCGTGAGTGGCAGCTTGTAATATTCCTCTTGGCTTCTTGTTCCTAGGAGCTGTCAAGAATCTTCAACCCTTTGTAAGGAGATTCACTCTACGGAGTACAAAAAACTCTCTACTCATTTCTCCACATGAAATTGTAAGGAAGGAGGGCGATCCTGGATGTTTTCAGAATGAAACTATCGTGAACAGTAGACTTACTTGTCTTTTGTTCTCGCAGCCGCATGTTCCTTGCTCCTGAAAATCAAAGTACATCACTCAGCTTGTCAGCTGACTGAGTGACTTTCGAGACTTGTTCACTTGCTAGGGGGCCGCCCCAGAAATGATGGGCAAAAGTGCCCTCCAAAATGTCTTGCCACAGCCTTGTTTTTGAACGTGTCTCATACGAGCGTACTAAAGAGACAGCTAAGCGCACCTGTTTTTGTGTCACAAAACCTGTGCAAGTAGCAGTTCTTAACCACACTAATCCAAATACAGTAATTATCAAGCACATCAAAAACACAACGTCACACCCAAACAGGGAGTTGTCTGCCTTCAGGCTACTGGCTGTCAAACAGCCGGCAAGCAAACAACCTTGTCCAATTGTCCGCTAAAGATAAAAATAAATAATCCCGACAGCTCGTGTTCACAACTCTTTTTTAAGTTTGCAGGGACACAGGGGGGTAATACAGGTTGATGCATCTCGCAACACGAACAGATCGTCCTCCATGACCCTCCCACAAAATCTGACAGCTGGCTCAGCCGGGATCCAAAATAAAAGGGACAAAATAAAAGCAAAAGTACATTCCGGTACCGCCGGACCTTTGCACCGCCTCTCGGAGACGGCCATCGGAAGCAAACTGCGGCCGCCCGGGTCCGGGTCCCGTATTTGGTCGGTCACATGGCCACACCCTGTCGTCATAGTGTGTTTGAATAATTTAATTTATTCTTTTGTTATCTTTTGATAGCTGCTAGCTCACTACATGGCCGAAATAGTATCTCTTAACCTCAACGGTCTACATACGCAGATACGGCATGAGATGTTTTGTTGCCCTAAATGGCACGATGGATGAGAAAAGAGTGACAAAAGACTGGCCTTGCGGTCTTCCTCTATCCCCGACTCCTGCATCCCCTTTTTTAACCCCCGACCCCATCTCTCCGCGATACCATAACGACATTTTCATCCCCCTTTCCTCCCACCGTCACTCCCCCGTCTCCAATGTCAAAGAACCTGTGCCAAACAAACCACAGTCGTTTCCACCACAGCCAACACAACAACATGGATTGTCCGCATCACCTCACCCTTCACCGCCTGCCATTGTTGCCATTACCGGTGTTATTGGAATTGACATTGGTGCGGCCCTTCTTGCGATTGGCCCGATAGTCAGTGTAGGAATGGTAGCCTGAAGGGGCCACTGCCGGTACCTGGTCCAGCTGGAGAATCTGCTGGTGGAACTGGCTGTGAGAGAGTGGCACCTTTCCCGTGTTCAGATTGTATTGCACACCTGCAATGGGAGCCGTCTTCATGGACCGCACCGGCGGAGCGGGCGCAGGCGGGGAAGCACTTGCCTGCTCCTGCTCTTGCACAGGGTACGACTGAACCTCTTGCGCCTCATGCATCTGAACATTGGCATTAGTAGGTGCTCCAGAGCTAGGGTAGGTCGGCAATTGAGAAGTCGAAAAAGCAGGCGTCTCGGGAAGCTCCTCGACTGTGTGGGTCGTCGCAAACGAAGTCTCCTCCAGAGGGCCATCGATGACCGCCTCAACGGTCGACTTGAGGGCGAGCTTGACGGGCGCCTCAACAAATGCTGCGCACCGGCGGTAGAAAAACAGGCGTTTCTGGACGTAGGGACCCTTGTCGGACCACTTGATAGTGTCCAGGATCTGGCCAAGACGCTGAAAGCCAAACTTATTCACCAGGGTGCCAATGTACTTCTTCTCAGCGAGTCCCTCGTCGCTGCCTCCGGCAACCTCGATGAAGCTGAAACGGAGCTTCAGATGTGGCAAAGCCGACTTGGCGTCCATCGAATCCAGCATACTGCGCAAAAGCTCCTGCCCGATGCCCCGGCAGCGTATCTTAGGATGGACAATGACAGTCAGCTCCGCGCAGTATTCGCCCACATGCCCACTCAAGCCAAGGCCATAACACGGACGAGCAAGGCCATAGCCGACGACATGCTCAACTCCATTTTCCGTGACGGTTGCCACGAGAGCCGGCAGTTCGGCATAGTTCCCGGATTCGTACAGGCTGGCGAAGCCTTCCATCGTGACCGGTTCACGAGCATCCGCCTGCGTGCCGTACATGATCTCCAAGTTGTACAGCTCGCGCATCTCGGGGAGATGGGCCTCTGTGGCTGAAGTGATGTGAGCGCGAGCACGATTGTGAGGTGCCAGAACAGGTGCAAGTTCTGGTAGAGGGACAGACGCGGAGGCTCTGAGACCAGAATAAGGAGCAGGAGTGGGCTGGGGAGCAGGAGTGTTCCGCATGTCACGCTCCATCTTTGCCATCAACTCCCGCTCGATCTTCGCCTTCATCACCTGCTCGATCTTGGCCTTCTCTTCCTTTTCCTTCTTGGCCTTTTCCTCAGCCTCCTTTTTTTCCTTCTTCTCTTGCTCAAGCTTCTCCTTCTTTTCCCGCTCGAGCTTCTCTTTCTTCTTCCGCTCAATCTTGGCCTTCTCTTCCTCTTCCTTCTTGGTCTTTTCCTCTTCCTCCTTCTTTGCTTTCTCAGCTTCGGCGGCGCGGTCTTCGGCTGCGATCTTCTCCATGTACTCGGCGCAGGATCCCTTGGCGGTCTGCGTAGCAACCCGCTCGTCAAGTTCCTTGTCGCCCGTGGGCTCGACCTTGTCGTAGGGAACGTAGGGCGGCTCCACCATCTCAATGGTCAGTAGGTCCGGGATGGTGTTGTACTTGATCCAGAGGGCTTGGTCTTTTTTGCTCAAGGCCGAGACCTCCTTGTGGTATTTCACCAGCCAATCCGTGATCCTGTCGCGAAAGTTGGCCTCGGAGAGGTACAAGACCGCCGCCTTCACCGACCACATTCCGCAGCTCGAAACGACAGAGCCTTCTAGAGAAAAGGCATCTTCATCAGGATCAATGTCACGGGCACCGTCAAGAGAGAAGCTGTCTTCGGGCGGCACCTCCGAGGCCACCGAGTCCCAGTCGTTGACCTTGCGGGCCGTTCTGGCAATGCGCGTCTCCACTTCTGTGACGGGCTTGGAAACTGCCTTTTCTTGCTCTTGCAGGGCAGCCAGAGCATCGCCGGTCAGTGCGAGACGCTGGCGAGGGGGCTTCGGATCCTCGTGGGCATTCTGCTGGATCGTACGACGCTGAGTCTGTGATCAGATTTGTTAGATGGGACTCGGCTCAAAATGAATTGAAAGAAGGAAAATGAGCGCAGAACAAAATTGGACGGAAATCATGCTGGCTGGTTTACATTTCCCGAGGCCTCATCTTCGGCGAATTCGTTCCATTTCTGGACCTTGTCGACGCCAATAGGCAAGATATCCGACGGCCGCTTGTAACTATACGGGAGGCGTGGTCCCGAGAACGTCTCTGTAGCCCAGTGCATCTTCATGTGGGCTTCGATGTCGCCCTGGAAAGTAGGATCCATCTTGGCTTGAAAGCAAAGGTTGTATCCTCGACAATGTGGTGTTTGTGTGGACGCATCAAGAATGGGCTGTGCGTGATGTGGGAGGAAAGGGGAACAAGAGAAGAAGGATGAGAGACAGAAGTGAGAGGGCACAAAATTTTTGAACCAAAACAACAACAAATTGTGAGAGGAAACTGGCAAATCTGGAAAGGACGACAGTTTCTACCGTTAGGGAAGGAGCGATGGTGCAAGTTGCTGGCCAGGAAATAATAAACTGAGCCTTGGTGTGCAGGATAGATTACAGTTCGATATATTCAAGCTCGAAACTTATTCTCATAATGAGTACCTCTCAGACCCTTGTTTTATGACATTTTTATATTTTTGAGTTTTATCTAAATATATTATGCTTCTTAGATCCCATGTAGATGTAGGCTTTAGACACGTCTTTTTATTTTCGTTTAAATTCGCATGATTTTGCCTATTGTTATTTTGTAAAAAATCAAAGAAAAATCAAGTAGTATAGCAAAGACAATACGAAATAAAACCAGATACCTTCAATTAATTAAAATATATAGAATAGTAGAATTGAGTAAATGTTTGCAGCAAACGACTGTCACGTTGTTGTTGTCAAGTGAAAGAGACGCGATGCTGTAGATTGAGCCTAAAATGACTAAGCCAAGAGCTGGCACTACCAATTTGGTGTGGTTTCCTGCATCACGGTTGCCATCGGCCAATCGCTGGTGGCATTTTGGTGGAAGCCTAGAGGGGAGATTGGTTGATTGATTGCACAACATAACGTCTTGATTTTCTTTTTATATCAAGTCCTACCTCTCCCCCAGCGCTCTCGATGGCTGTGGTGAGCAGTTCTCGACACGATCATCTGCCACCATGTTGTCGATTTTGAGGAAAGCGAGGCTCAAGGACAAGGAATTGAGGATCTTGATGCTGTTCGTCCACCCCTAATTCCTGACTTTTGAGATCCTTTTGCAACCTTTCACATGTCACTAATACACACCCTTTGCCAGCGGCCTTGACAATGCCGGAAAGACGACGATTGTCAAGCAGATTATGGGCGAGGATGTCAATACGGTGAGCCCGACACTGGGCTTCATTATCAAGACCATTGACTATGAGGGGTAGGCGTCCCTCCTAGAAACCTTGATTTGGACATAGACTAACACGGTTTGCAGGTATAAACTGAACATTTGTGAGCTCTTTCCATTGCTACATTCGTATCCTTGACGACTGCCATCTAACACAACCAGGGGACGTCGGCGGCCAGAAGACTTTGCGGTCGTACTGGCGCAACTATTTCGAGCGAACGGATGCTCTTATCTGGGTCGTTGATGCGACAGACCGGCTGCGCATCGACGACTGCCGCGAAGAGCTGCACGGCCTGCTCCAGGAAGAGGTGCGCACGACTTGACGCTGCTTTGCGACAAAAGGAGTTGCTAACTTTAGTTCAGAGACTCTCCGGGGCCAGTTTGCTGGTCTTTGCAAACAAGACGGATGTTCAGGGATGCATGGACGGAGACGAGATTCTGCAGGTGAGAATCGCAATGTTGCGCAATATTGCTGTCCCTTTGACGGCCAATTTCGATCGACCATACACCGTACTGACCAATATCTCACTTTTCTCTGTAGGCATTGAAACTCGACGAGATCCGCACACATCGCTGGCACATTTTGCGGTGTAGCGCCATGACAGGCGTTAACCTGAAAGAAGGCCTGGCTTGGGTCGTCGAGGATGCAAAGGCAAGACTGTTCCTGTACTGAACATGCCGGCATCTGCCTCTTTTTCCTGGCTGCCTCTCCTTCCTGGAAACGCGGATGGTTCCTGACGGTCGATCATCCGTCACACGATAATTTTATTGTGTCTACAGAGCACCTCCTGTCAGGCCGCACATGGCCCTGCATTCCGCATTCCGCATACCGTCGCACTGTTCATTGCACATGTTTGACTGGAATTCGTATTCTTAAAATTTCTCAAAATTTTAAATAGGATATCCACTGCACTACGGCGCACAGGAAATGCTGTCTTGGACGGTTTGGCGTTGTCTCTGCCTCATCTGCCCTCAGGGGCAATTGTCTCACAGAAGAACACCCAAAAAAAAGGGTCGAGAAGAGCGAACAGTGCCACCTTAAAAGGATCTAGAATAATCCAGGAAAAATCACAAAAATACCAGAAATGTTGACTGTCATTGTGGCCCGACGTTGCACTCGTTTTCGTCGCTGTTTCTTGTGTTTATCATTTCATGTTGGATTTTTTGACGATATTGGCCTTAATTGCATAATGTAAAACCAGGGATACAGTGATATTGCGACGCCGGGGATGCGCTAGGGCACTCGGGATGGGCACAGAGGGCGCTAGGAACAACCGGCAAAAGCCTGGACGAGCCTGGAATCAACGAATCGCAGCGCGCCCAACGCGCTGTCAGCTCAGGCCGCCCAGCCGAATGACGCTAACAGCACTCGACAGCACCCACACGCACCGACAGTAAACACCCAAACCCGCACAATCGCGTGTGATTAGTGGATGACGGCGAGAGTAAACAGAAGCTCACCCGCGCTAATGTTGACCCCGTAACACCTCGACCTTTTGGTGTGCTTTGGTGCGTTTTGGCTCTTTAGGCGAGTGTTTTTCTGAGTTTTCGTGACATTTACGACCCTTGGAGCAGCCTTCTTAGTCATTTAGCAACAAAAGCCCCCGCCCCCATCGTGACTTGAACTTTGGCGCGCCCGGTTCTGTTTCTTGTTTCTCGCGATTTGGACCTTGTTGTCAACACGCATTGCGTTGTTTATTCTTCCATTGACGTCGTCGTCTCTACGCCCAACTATTCGTTCATCAGTACTTGGCGTTTTTCATCAAACACTCCCACTTTCGAACCTCGACACAGCCCAAGGCTGCTCTCTTTCTCCCACGCCTCGATCGATCGATCTTATCACACCCCTGGACGGCCCATTTCAGCCGCCTGTTGACGTCCTGCTTTCGTCCCTTCTTTCCTATCGTGCCTTCCACCAAAACGTTCCGAGTCTCAGCGTGTCATGTCTGCGGGTTCGCCTCGTGCCGGATGAACAATAACCAGGAGGATTGGCCACAAGCATAGAGCCGCTTCATAGCAAGCCGCTATTTTGACGAAACAACGAACTACAACCACGATCCGAACAACCATCGATAAGCATAAACATGTCGGACGAGGTGTCCAACTTTCTGCGCTCGGTGGAGCAGCTCAAGGATCGCCGGCTGGAAGAGGATGAAGCCCGATCACGCGAGTTGGAGGAGCGAATTCTGCAGGACAAACGGGAGCGCCAGGCGCGCCGAGCAGGTGAGTGAGCTTTCTTTTGTTGCTCCTCTCGATTTCTCTTCATTCGCAGAACTGGGCGTGGGCAGATTGGCCGTTTTGGCGATGCGCATCATGGCGATCTTGTCGTGGAACGCTCCTTCCTCGTCTGTTCTCTGTTCCATGCCCGGCACATGACGAACACGGGATGCACCTCTCCTTCCGTTTCGTCAACTGTCTCCGTTGCACTTGCCATTTTACTTTCAGTTCATCCCTTGCCTCTTCTGCGAGCTTCATCTAACAAACGCCCCCTAGAACGAGCCAGGTCCATCTCTCCCCAGAAATCTTCTCCCGCCAACACACCACCGCCGCCCTCTTCCCACCACCGCTACAACAGCTCGCAAACATCAGACGTTTTGAAACTCTCGTCCTCGCCTCCCGTGCTCGACAGCCCGCGGAGCCCCACGTCTCGTGCCTCTCAGCAGCAGAGCAGCAGCAACGGAAACGGCGTCTCGGCCAGCAATGCAGCCTTGGCCGCGGCTCTCGACTATTCAGCTCCCTCTGCCTCCTCAGACTCCTTTGTGACCTCATCTTCGCCGACCAAGGAGAACGAATCACCCTTTGACGCTGACGCCAAGACACCATTGGCTGGATCGTCTCTTACACGGACACCTACGCTTTCCTGGCAGCAGAGACGTCCGCCTTCGAGCAGTGGCCAGCCTGGGCCTGATCGGTCATCTCGCAGCCGCCCTCTCTCGATTGTTGCCGCCGAGAACGCTGCTGCTCGCTCCTCCATTTCCCACGCCACCTCGCCGCTCTCACCCGAATCTAAGAACATCGACAAGAACGACAGCGACGCACCCATCTCCCGCGACCAAATCGCCCAAGCTCTGGGAGCGAAGGACCCTTCCTGGTTCCGCCAGACGGCCGATCGTGGCGCCAACTCGGCTGCCTACCGCCGCTCGCAAGTAGAGGACGAGGACCGCCAGGACCTGCACGCTGCCAGTTCTCGTCTCCCTGGCCTTGGTCTGAGCCGTGGCCCTTCTGCCGAGCCTGAATCGAGCGCCTTTTCGCCTCCCCCGCCCGCCCATTCACAGTCGGCCGCCCTGTCTGCGCTCTCTCCTGGACTGCAGGCCAGTATCGCCAGAAAGACGAGCCCTTCGCTGCCCCTGACGCCCACACAGAAGCTTGATCCACCGCGGGAGTCTTCCATCATCTCACCAAGGGACTCGATCGTCTCTCCGCCGTCGGGACGCACGTCTCCCATTCGGCCTCTGTCGCCGACAAAGGGTGCCGGTGGCTTTGTGCAGAGTGCTATGATGAAAAGGAGTGACAGCGTGAAACGTTGGAGTGTCACATCCCCGCCCGGCCTGCAAAGAGCCGATTCCATTGCCTCGAGCCGCGCCGCTCTCGACGGTCCCCGCCGTTCGGCTACTACAGCGCAGACTAAATCAACATCTCGTCCTACCTCGAGCCACGGACGCGAGTCTGCTAATAACAGCCGCCCATCGACGCCCACTCGACTTCAGACGACCTTCCCTGACGAAGACAAGACCGCCACGAAAGAAGCACCGGCAGCTGTTGAAGAAGAAAAGAAGGTGACGCCACCTTCCAGCCCTTCAAAGACCATGGACCCCCGCCGCTGGAGCCCGACAAAGACCTCGAGCTGGCTGGATGCCGCTCTCAACAAGCCCGAGTCGCCCAAACCAAAAACCGCACCGGCGCCCAACAGCCAGCCGTCCTGGATGGTGGAGCTGAACAAGGCCAAGGCGCACAAGGCGAGCAACCCTAATGAGGCGACGCCAACACCACCGCCCGTGGCCCGTAGACATGAAGTCAAGACGGGTGGTCTGATGCGTTCAGGCCCCATGGGCACAGCCGCGCCGATTGCCACACCGTCTCCAGCTGCAGCACCGCTGACTGGCCGCAGTGGTCTTGGCATCTCTATGCATACACCGTCTTCGTCCATCAGCAGTGTCTCTGGCAAGCCGACGCTGCCCAAAGAGAGCACGCCGCCCAAGGGCGATCTGCGTGCCAACCTGAAGCCAAGACAGCCTCTGCCGTCTGAGAAGAAGGATTTTGGTGGCAACAACGAGCTCCAGAGCGTCGTTGGCGGTCTTCGCCGGACCAAGACACAAAACTATGTGGCCCCGGATGTTCTCAAGGACAACATTACCAGGGGTAAATCTGCCCTGAACGTCACGGGCGGGCCCAAGCCACGCGAAAAGAAGGACGAGCTCAAGGACGCCATCATGCAGAAGAAGGCCGAGTTCAACCAGGCCAAGTCCGAGGGCCGCGGGATATCAACCAACGCACATGCCCGCGATCAAAAGGAGCCTGTGCCAGAGGGCGTGGCCAAGAGGCTGGTGCTCAATAAGACGGGCGGCTCACAGACGTCGACGGGCTCTCTGGCACCCTACACTCGGCGAGACTCGTCTCCCTCCAAGGCCCTGGCGGAATCTGCCGTCCACTCCCTTTCTTCTGCTGCTCCTTCTTCCTCCGAGACCCCGGCCAGCTTTAGCCGCTCTAGTACGGCATCTACACTGTCTGGGTCAAGCACGACGGAAGTTCCCGAGACACGCGAGCCACGTGAAACACGCGCCGAGCCTGAGCCGGTGTCGTCGCCTCCTGTTAAGAACAGCTTCAACTCTATCGGCCGCGCTGGTGTGCGCGTAGGCGGTTTTGGTGCCCCTGGTGGAAGCCCTGGCGGCGCTGGCAGTGCTCTTGCAAGCCGCTTTAACCCAGCCCTTGCTGGCATGCTGGCTAGAGGTCCTCCTCCCATGGTATCTGGCGGTGGCGGCTCGCCGAGCGACGACTCTGCATCGGCATCTTCTCCCATCGGTGGTCGCGGCCCCCCATCGGCTGGGTCTTCGTCAACAGAGCCACCTTCCGGTACTGGCCCGCAGCTGACGCATATGACTAAGGGTCGTGCCCGTGGCCCGCGCCGCAAGGCCCCGTCCAATCTGCAGCAGACCTCGAAGCCGGCCGAGGAGACAGTCACTTCGCCCAAGCCTACTGTCACAACTCCCAAGAAGGTGCCTCCACCGACAACGCCCAAGAAGGCAGACATTGTGGTGCCCCAAGTAGTTTCCCTGGTCGATTCGACCAAGAAGACGGCACCCGAACCGGCACAGAAGCCTGCCAGCGTCCGTGGCAGCCCCGTGATCTCGCTGGTCGACTCGTCCAAGTTCAAGTCGCCCGTTGAGGATAGCTCTACACCTACCAAGGCCAATGTGATTTCACTGGTTGATTCGTCGTCGAAAAAGTCGCCGACGCCCAACTCGTATGGAATGCCCACCAGGATCCACGAGCAGGTGGCAGCCGTTGCACTGAGAAACGGCAGCAGCCAGCCAATGAGGCCCGCTGTGGGTAGCAAGCCTGTCATTGACAGCAAGCCCGCGCCCGAGAAGAAGGCTATTGAGGAGCCCACACCAGCATCTCGGCCGTCGTCTCCTAGCAAGATCGACGTCAAGAGAATGTCCAAGTTCCTCGAGCAGTCGGCCAACGCACCAGCCGAGGTCCCGCGTCCTCTGTCGCCCTCTAAGACGGGCGGTGCGCGGCCGCTCCCTGTTCCTCGGCCACTGTCCCCGCAAAAGACTGGCGGCAGCGCTCGTCCCCTGCCTGTCGCGCCCGTGTCCCCTAAGAAGAACGAGTGGCAACCGACCAGCCCGGCTGCAGGCGGTGTGACCTCGCCGGCATCTGTCTCGTCCGGGACATTCCGCCGGTCTAAGGTGTTTAGCGATACTCCCGTACTTGCCCCCTCCTCTCCACAACAGCCGCCGAGAACACCCTCGTCGTCAATGCGTATCGAGCCGCAAGGTTCTGCTCCTGCATCACCTGCTCTTCCTTCGCCCATGCGGTCCCCGACCAAGCAGGCACAGGAAGTGAGCGTTGTTCTCAACGACTTCTTTGGTACCGACCGGCCCAGCCGGACATACCGCGCCGACACGGCCGACATTCTGTCCAACCGCCCGCACACGGATATTAAGATCAAGACTCTGAGCGCGCAGCTGTACCGCGTGGGTGCCGATGGCAAGAAGCAGACTGTCCCGGCTCACTACGAGCGCGTTCTGTTTGAGCGTGAAATGTACCTGTGCCCGCACACCTTTACAGACAGCGGCGGCCGCAAGGTGACCGAGGTCTACTTTTGGGCTGGCGACGACGTCCCCGAGGCCATGGTCCAGGATGTCCAAGTGTTCTTGAGCCGCGAAGCACGTGCTGTCGGCGGGAAGCTTGTGCAGCTGCAGCAGGGCAAGGAGACGCCCGAGTTCCTGCTGGCTCTGGGCGGCATTGTCACGATCCGCCGCGGGTCCAGCAACACGTACGACTCCTTGGCGCCGTCCATGTTCTGCGGTCGCCAATACATGGGCCAGATCGCCTTTGACGAGGTGGATTTTGAGCCGTCCAGCCTCTGCTCCGGTTTCCCGTACTTGATCACAAAATCCGGCAAGTGCTACCTGTGGAAGGGCAAGGGCAGCAACGTCGACGAGCTCAGCTGTGCACGGCTGATTGGTATGGACTTGGCCCTCATGGGCGAGCTCGCCGAGGTCGAGGACGGCAAAGAATCGGCCAACTTCTGGGCATTGTTCCAGGGTAGCGGCAGCAACTCTCGGGGCGGTAAGCCCGGCTCGGCGGACCACTGGCGCCTGAAGCCCAAGTACGACCGCTACGCGCGGCGTCTCTTCCGGTCGGATGCGTCACATCCGGGACAGGTAAGAAGACAACCCACACTCCATCCAGTTGCACGCACCGCTAACCGCTAACCTTAAGATCCACGAAATCCATCCGTTTGACCAGCGCGACCTGACGGCCGACGGCATCTACGTCTTGGACGCCTTTTTTGAAATGTACATTATCGTCGGCCGCCAGTCACAGTCGCAGTACGCGGCCTTCCGCAACGCGCTCGACTTTGCCCAAGAGTACGCCATCCTGGCCGCCGGCATGGAGGACCGCCCCTTTGTGCCCATCTCGACCGTCGTCCTCGAGGGCATCCCGCGCGACCTCAAGAGCGTGTTCCGCAAATGGAGCGACGACCTGAGCCCGACGCGCATGGCCACGGCCACGCCGAACGTGACGAGCCCCAAATCATCGACGTCGACCATTAAGCGTGGCCGGAGTCTGCGGATCGTGCCCTTGACGGTGGCTCTGCAGGCCGTGGCGGAGTAGGAGAAGTTGGAGAAGGTTATGAAGAAAAGTTAATTATTGTGTTTATATGGAGGATGGGGAAGGCTGGAGCTTGGCATCTATTATTCAGATGGGGGCGTTTTGTTTATTTTCTGTCTCTTTTTTACCTATTTCTTCTTTCCTGTTATTATCATCTCTTTCCTGCATTGCATAGCTCATCATTTATACCCTATGGGCTGGGGCTTTACTACTGTTCATTACCTTTTCCTTTTGGACTCTTCTTGAGCAATGTAACAATTGTCACTTCTCAACGACTCAACAAAGAATCACGTGTCTACTAGATGATGTTGTTCGTTTAATCTTTTCATTGTGAAGTAAAAGACGCCTTCCTAAACGCCCTTGGGTATATATTACAACGTCTACTTTTGTACATTTGGAACCACCGTATCCCACTCATTTCCCACCTATGACGTCTCCATCGCGTCCTGCCCGCCACTGCCGGCCTCTCCGGCACCTCCTGCACCACTCCCGCCTCCTGCTCCGCCGCCTGCAGCGGATATCGGCTGTGGTGTCGACGGCAGAATGCCCATCATGTCGATTGTCGTGGCGGCGCCAGAGGCCGCATTAGGGCCGCTGCCCGCGTCCGAGTTGCCCGACGGCGTGCCTGCCCCCGCCTGGTTGCTCCCGCTTCCCGGATGGGCTGACGGCGAGGCCGAGGCCGACAGAGACTGGGAAGCAAGCGCGGCAGCGGCGGCCGTCGTCCCTGAATTCCCCAAAGGCCCGGGCGTCTCGCCATCGCCAACAACGGTCGTCTTAGACCCGTCAAAGGACGTGACACTCGCCGACGTGGGCACAGCCGTGGAGGCTGTCGAGCCGCCTGTTGCACCCCCTCCCCCAGTCTCCGCCGTCGCCCCCATGATGCGGTCCACGTCGCCGCCCAGCTCAGGCAGCGCCGACCGGATCTGCCCGGCCAGGGTGTCCCGGAACTGCGCAAAGGCGCCGCGCTTGCCTGCCCGCAACTGGTTGGTGCGGCGGACGAGCTCGACAAACTCGCGGGTGTAGATGTCGGGGTTGCGGCCGGCCTCGACGTATTGCACCAAATCGCGAGGGACCGACGGCAGGTTGCGGTGGCCCTGGCCGGTGCTTTCGAGGGAGACGGGAGCGTCGCCGGGGTCGCGGTCGTTTTCGGCGACGGTGTTGACGTCTCTCAGTGCTTGCGACAAAATGCGGACTTCGGCGACGAGGGCATCCAGCGAGGTATGGGATCCGGCGGCGTCGTAGGCGCTTGTGTGGAGCATGACATTGTAGAGGGACTGGATGGTATCGCGAATGGCAGCTAGAAGGGGAGTTAGTGACGATTAATTGGACAGCTGACAAAGGAGTGGATGCTCACTCTCTGCCTGCGCGGTCGCAGAGTGTCCTATGGGCGCCATGGTTGCGGTGTGTGAGGGTGATGCGCGCACTCGATGGCTGGGTTGTTGACGTCGCGATGGATTGAAGGTCAGAGGTTGTTGACAAAGGCCTGATGCTGACTTTAGTGGGGAGCTGTGACAGGCCCCAGGGAGCTCAACGCTCAAGCATGATGTACAATTTGCACGTGACCACACCGGAGTCGGTGACACGAAGACTGGCTATTTGGCACCAGCTATCCAGCACAGAATTTCGCGCTCCTAGCGGCAGATAGCTGTGCTATTAGCTGTTTTGTCATGGTGCTGGAATGTGGCAATACCATCATCATAACAGTGCGACGTTAATCAGACGAAAGACCAAGAAAAGATCATCCATGTCCCTTACGAGGTCACCAATTTTGAGAGCAATGGTTAGATGTCAAAAAAATCAAATTACTCCGGGACTAAATGCCATTTTCGTGTCCCCCGTTTGTTGACACTGCCGCCAGTGCCAGTGAATAAAAACAAGACCACCGTTTCCGTTTCCCAAATATGAACCGAGCTTCCAATCTGAATAAAGAGCAGAAAGTAGCAAAAAACAAACGGGCAAAATAAAACAAAAACAAAAGCAATAACGAACAAAATCACAAAATAGTAATACACAAAGCAGAGGGCAGTTGACAAAACAGAAAGGAGACTAAGGTACCAAACACTCGAAGGGTACTCTTTAATATCACAACACTGAAAGTGATGCTATGCTCGTTCACGAGATTCCAAGTTGCCAACGCCATGCTTGCAAAACACCTTATCAAAACAATAAACACCTGGTCGTCTCTCATGGATCTCCCAAAAGCAAACGCGATGGAATGCCCCAATACCATGCAATGCAGTTGCAAAAAAAGACAACGTGACAAAATGCGGAACAACATCTACTTCCGAAGCTTCGGCCGGGCGAGGCTGTTCAGACGGCTCATGCTGAGAATGGGCCGCTTCTTGACTGATGCCGATGCTGATGCAGAGCTGGGCGTCTTGCCAGCCATCGGCGCCGGTGTCTTGCTAGGAGTGGGCGCCGCCGAAAATGAGACCGTCTTGTGCGGCGATGACTTCTGTGGCGAAAACTTGTGAGGAGACATCTTCTGTGCGGACATCTTGTGCGGCGAGTTTCTCAGGATACCGCCAGGGGTAGGAGTGGGAGGAATGGTCTTGCCGGTGAGACGGGGTGCTAGAAGAGCCTCGCCCTCGGGCACAGGCGCGTTCTTGCGCTTCTTGGCGGCCCGTTGCTCTGCCTCCTCTTCAGCCTCTTCGACTTCGCTAACCCGAGACCGCTTCTTGTTGGTGATGCCGTGCGGGATGATGCTAACAGCCACAGGGCGGGCATTCTCCTTGTTTGATCCTTCGGTGGCGACCAGCGCCGTGAACATGTCACCGGGGAAGCTGCCGGGGATTTTGGGCATGGCAGACGTCGACTGCCGAACCTGCCGCAGGCTGGCCTGGCCGGGGGATGAACCGAAACCAGTCGGCGACGTCTGGCCAAAGTTGATCGTCTTGTCGCTGCGGAAAGTGAATGTACCCGGAACCGAGGGAGGGGGCGGCGCAGGAGGAGCTAGTGTGGTTGATGCAGACGGCGAGAGAAGCTTCTCTTCTTTGCTGGCAGAAGCAGCAGGACCAGAGGAGCCGCCCAGCAGCTCATGGCCTGAAAGGTCAGGATAGAAGACGGTAGCGCCAAAGCGGCGACGAACACTAGGTGAGGCTTCGTCCTTGCCGTCAATCTGCATCTCAGTGTCCTGAGAACCCGGCTGGGACTTCATCGCAGAGCGCGGGATACCTGACCGGAACAAAGAAGGCGACTTCTCCGACATCACAGCACGCTGGGTACCCGGAGTGAATGCCACCTTCTTCGACAGCTTACGACGAGGAGTAGTGGCTGGGAAGCGTGGTGCCATGACACGGTCGCCAACACGAGGAGGTGCAGGTGTTTTGGACAATGCCATAACAGTCGGGACAAAAGAAGTCGCAACAGGAAGAACGCTGCGCGCAGCGCCGCTGTTTGCCACGGTTGGTGCTTTTGCGGCTGCAGTTGAGGATGTAGGTGCAACGGTCTTCTTAAAGGTATCGGCAACACGCGACATTGGCGGCTTAGGCTTGCTCGCGGTGGTTTGTTTGCTAGCGTCCGTTGTAGCGGATGAGGTGGAAGTAGCAGGAGGCGTACGAACTGATGACTGCAGGCTGCTTGTCGTGGCTGACCGCTTCAGAGCCGAAAACAGCTGCATGGGCGTCTTGCTAGGCGTCTTATTGGGAGTCTTGGGTTGGATGTGGCTAGATGTGTTTGCAGCAGCGCTTGCACCCGACCCCGGTGCCTTGACACTGGCCGAACGTGCGAGCGAAGACGCCTTGGTCGGGGTAAGAAGTGAGGCAGTCGTGTGCGAACGGGTCAGGCTGGACACACTACTAGCCAGCGCAGGCCGAGGCAACGAGCTGCCATCGCGCGACACAGGGCGGCTGCTTGAAGCGTCGTCACCAAGGTTCTGCTTGATACGCTTGGCTGCCGACATGGGCTGCTGGGGCTCGTCGTTTGCGCTTGAGGAAGCCGGCGGGAAGAGGAGGTTGCCCTTGCGAGCCGACTGGGGTGGCTTGCCGTTGACGCTGCTACCCATACCGCCATGGCTCTGATGGTTGCCAAAGAGCGGGTTATAGGCCTTCTTAGCGGTCGACGTCGCGCCAGCAGCAGGCGTTCTGGCGGGCTTGGAGAGAGGCGTCTCGTCCAAGTTGGCCTTGGATTGGGTCCGCTTAAGACCACGCGCCTGGCTGGAGATGGCCGGCGTCGCGGCCGTGGTTGTTGTTGTTGTCGAGGGCACTGCCGGCGTTGCGACCTTGACAGGAGTGTAGCGCGACGCGCGGAAGGCTGATGGGTGGTTGGCGATGGAGTCCATCTTACTGAACTCGGCCGTGTGCGCGGCACTATAACGACCAGCACGGCTCTTGGGCTTTGCGATCTTGCGCCCACTGGCAATCTCCTCTTCCTCACGAGCGCGTTCCTGCTCACGTTCAACCTCGAGATCGGCACGAATCTTTTGCGCCTCCTCGCGCAGCTCCTCCATCATGCGACGCGCCTCATCGCTCAGACCTAGGTCTGGCGTGCCAGCCGCTCTTTTAGGGCTAGCACCAACATCTGTGAATGTGTCGTCTGCGTTTGCCTTGCCCTTGTGGCGAGAGAAACGGAAGGTAAAGGGAGAGATGGCAGACAGCGGCGACCGCTTCTTAGAGGGTGTCTCGTTGTCTTCGGGAGAGACGGCTTTAAGGGTAGCCGACGCAGCAATCTTGTTGGTCTTGGTCGTTGTCGGGCTCTCGAGTCTCGCGTCGCCAATGTCGGTGAAGCCCAGGCGAAGGGCGGAGGATGGGGGCGCCACGGGACCGCCAGCCTTGCCCGGGCGCATCTCCGATTTGGAAGGC
This sequence comes from Sporothrix humicola, assembly GCA_021396245.1. Classification (NCBI taxonomy): domain Eukaryota; kingdom Fungi; phylum Ascomycota; class Sordariomycetes; order Ophiostomatales; family Ophiostomataceae; genus Sporothrix; species Sporothrix humicola. The sequence goes on from WNYE01000119.1 coordinate 81,221, forward strand.
TTGACTGGCGATGAGCCGGCGGGAGTTTGCGGTGCTTGGACAGCCGGCGAGGATGGCTGCTCTTCAATCTGTTCAGTGAGGGAATCGAGGTCCGGCGTGGCGGCGACTCCAGTGGGCTGAGGTCGTGGGTGTTAGTAGGTCCATCGGACTAGCAGTATTGAGACCGGTTCAAGTTCCTACCTTGGAGTTGCTGGCCAGCCGAGCAGAGCGGCGTCGTGTCAACGGCGCCATTGTTGAAGCTGTGTGAGTAACGGCGATGTCCGGTGTGGCCGATTTCGAATGGTACGTGCGTCGATTCGAGATGTTGGAGGTGAGAAGAGTTGAAATGAAAGAAGAGTCTTGAGTGAGATGGTGGGAGAGTGGGGGATGAAAAATACGACACAGTAGTGCTGAGTGCTGGGCCAAGTAAACAAACCCTGGCAATAGGCAACCGAGAATATCACCCAACCTTTCAAAGTGCCGTCAATGCTCGTCGACCGGCCACAACAGCGATGATGTCAACGTGATGCGATGGAAGACAAGAGAATGACTCGAAATGTCTCCAGAAGAGAAAGCAAAGGGTAAAACGGTGGGAAGTGGTGTGTTCTGTTTTTGGGGGTGGCAAGTTGATCCCAGATCGATTGACACGCGCCGTTGGTGGCTCTTCGCATTCCTTGTCCAAGGCAAGGTAAAAAAGAGGAGAATAGGATACAGGCAAAGGAGAGGAACGCGAGAAAGAAGGAAAAAAGAGGAGCGTGTCTGGATGGTGGGAGAGCTAGAGAGCAACGGCGTAGGCAGAACGAGGGAAAGTGCCAGGAAGTGTGGTGTTGTTTTTGTGGGCGACGACGTCAAAATTGGAAAGCGCGCGTCTGTTTGGCTGGAGCAAGGCGGTTTGTTTACTTTCAACGTGGCCCAAGCTCCTTGCCGTGTTTACTAGCAACGAGGCGGCCAATGGGGGTGGACCAAGTCATATCACGTGACTACGACCCGAAGGTCTCAGATATCGGCCTCTCACAGAGACCTCTCACAGATGTGTCTGTTCTTGCACTCAACCGTCATCAGTACTTCGCCAATCCAAGCGTTTTCCACAGACCAGCGGGCTGCTGTGCCATCCTTGCGGCCTGGCCGGTGCCTTTCTGCAAGGGGCACGGCATTTGAGAGTGCAACAGCGGTACGGGGGACTCAAACCTCAGTTTCTCCGTTGAACAGTGCCAGCCTGCCCCTGTCAGCCAAGACCCGAAGACGACTTTGCGATAAGGATGATTTCGATTTGCAAATGTCATTTTGATGTCTGATCTTTTGAAGACAGCTCGATCTGCTGTGTCTCCATCTACGACCCCATATTTTGATGTTTCTCGTTCCACCCGGAGTTGACGAGATCTGATGAAGTGTCTCTCGGAGACTCGGCAGGGGGAAATGATGGGGCATCTTGATGGAAATGTGGACGACTGACAACTGCAGACAAAAGGAAATGGCTCGTATTGCATATCCCATCTTGGCTGGCTGTCATTTATGGACTCTTCATCTTATTGTTCACATTATTGGCATCTTCATTCGTCTAAGCATCTACCAATACAAAGGCCTCATCAGACTTTGTGCGTCTCACACCCTCTCCATACGACGATGCCCAGACGGTGCCCAGACGACAGACGCAGCCGACTCCGGGGTCACCGATGCGCAGCAGGGAAGTGCCGGATCCGCGAGCACGGGGCACAAATATGGACGCAATGATACTCTTTTATGTGTATAAGGGGGCGTCAAGGCCGGCGAGATGGAGGGTTCGTGTCGCAAAAGGGGAAAGCTTCCAAAGCTTCTATGCATACTTCTAGGACGAGCACACCATCGATGGACTTGCCCTGTGCAATGCCTGCTCGTTTGGTGTCCGGCGCTGTGTCATTTTGGCCTTATCTGTGTTGTAATATCAGGGGGTGGATGAAGGTGGGTTGAGGTTGGCCTACACTGTCTCTCACCGGCTGGCTTGAGATGGCTGCAATTCCGGCGAGCCCGTCATGAGTGTGTCTTCTTCTGCTCCTCTTTTTGTCCTCGTTATGTTCCCTTGGTGTGTGGCTCGTGCTCTCATTTTTTGCTTCTTTTCCTTTTGATAACGTGGGGAACGAGTTTTGGACCTTTTTGTTAAAAATGGAACATCGATGCTAGCTTTCGATGGCCGACCAGGGTCAACAATAGACGAGAAGCTGTGTGTTGGTCGATGCGAAGAAGCAAGCTATGTTGTTCCTGCAGCCTATGATAAGACGGAGCGAGCAAGACGAGAAGCCACAAAAGAAAATAATCGAAATCTGAGAAATGACGATGTTCATATGCATCCCCATTCGCGCCTTCCTCGAGACGTCGAGTCATCAAGTCCTATGGATTGACTGCCGAACGAGGTGAAGAGGCAAGAGCTCTCGACGGTCGTCCATCATTCCTTTCTTTTCGCTCAATCACTCAAAAGATCAAAAGCCCACCTGTCAACAACCCAGAGAGTCCCCACCTTTTGCCAGCAGATCGCCCGCAACGGATGAAACGAGGCATAAATGTTCTCGCGCTAGAATCCTTCTAGAAGGTGTCGAGGGTGTCCAAGGGTGGTTCCAAGGCGTCAAAAAGGTTGGAAAGATGCCAAAAGGCGTCGACAAAAGGTGTGTCGCGTCATTTCGTTTCCCCTTGCCAAGTGTGTGTGGGTGGCCATTTAATTGGCTCTGGCTCAGTGGGAGTGCCTTTTTTGTCTTTTTGGCAAGTGCCTCACCTGGCTCGCCTGTGGGCGCCGACAGGCAGACAAGGGAACTGAAGCTGGGAAGGAATGGGGGTCACCTTTCTGGGGAGTGGGAGGAGAGTGGGATGAAGACGAAGCTGCGTCAACAAGGGCTGTGAATTAACAGCTCATCGAAGTGAACGACCATCTTTTTCGGCAGCCGATCGGAGTGCCCAGAGTCTGTGCTTTCACATATTGTCCTTTTTCCTCTTTGCAAGAACCGCTTTGTCGCCAGGAACGTCGTCAGATACAGCAAGATGATGCGGCAGTTTAGTGTCAGTTCATGGAACGGACGAAGCAACTGTGAGAATGACGAAAGAGCTAGCGAGAACCGACATCTGACTGACGAGGAGAGACGCAGGAGTTGCGTACGACCTTTTTGTTTTTTCAACGGACGATGGACAAAGAGGGCCGCCCGCATCATCCGACATGGGTCCAGGGCTGCCGATGAGAAAAAGAAAGCAAAGGAAGAGGAAAAAGAAAAGAAACAATGCTAAGTCCATTGTCAGCGCCCTTCGTCGTCAACCATTGACTGCTCTACGTCCCTTTCCTTGTTTGAGACTCACCGGCCCTGCTTCCATCTTGTTTATTCCATGCCTCGTTCTCGCCTTATTCGAAGATCCTCGGAAATGTGCGTTTCCACATCCCACCTAAAAAGACCACAAAGTGCCTCCCGAATAGGCCATATGCGGCATGCGAGGCGGTAGGCGTTTAGTACCCTTCACAAATCTGGTATTGTCTTTTGTCTGCTCTCGAGCTTGACTGTGAAGGGCTGAAGTATGGGCTGAAGCTGTAAAGTGTTGAATTGGCTGAGAAGGCGATGTCGAATAATACGATTATTCCAGTGTGGTATGGTGACGTTCTGGCGAGGTACTTTTGTTATAACCAAGCTTATGTGGCAGAAGAAGTATCCTCATGGGCCATCGGCGGGCTCCGCTACTGGGACTAGCCTATGCTCCCTATTGCCCCTACGCGGCAGGCGGGAAAACCAAGTGCCAAAGTGCCAAGACCCAATGGCTGGTCTGTTCTCCCTCCACCCCTTCCTCTTTTCTTTCCCCCCTCCCTCGCCAAATCCGCTCAGGTGACGTGAAAAAATATGTCGCGGAAAGGTGAAAAAAAAAAGCTGGAGTCCCGAGCCCATCTCCCGTCGTGCCAGCCTGTGATTGGCCCGGCGTATTATTGAACATCACCTTTTGTTTTCCGTGGACATCACGCTCAATTTCTCTCTGTATTTCTCCTCGAATCTCTGTTTTCCCTTGACTTTGTTAGAAAAGTACACAGTAAATCAATCTCATCGAATAAGGTCCTATTTTTGACTGGGACAGGAAGCTCACTGTAAAGTAAGAACAGCGTAGCTTTCAGAGAGAATATGGTGCCTGAAAGGGCAAACAAGGGTGAGAAGCAAGAGCCGGCGTCCCCGATCTCGCAGCGAGTGAGGATTGCGACGCAAGACCTTGTGGCAGGCTCACAGTTACAGGCGTTCCCCTTCAGGCCGTCGCTCTAACACGGTCCATACGTGTTGGACAGCGCATTGCATAAAACGGAGTATTCGCTTTCGCTTTTTCTTCTCTCGCCGTCCATCCTCCACTGCGAGCCAATGCACACGAAAGGGGAGCTTGTCAACGTGATGCTTCCCCCTCTTTTCGTTCTTTAAAGTCTGTCAATTTTCTGATGTCTTTTCCTCCTCTTCTCCTCTCGTCTGTCCTCGTGGTCATTGTTAGGCACGATGATCTCCCCTGTAAGCGAAATATTATGCAGTAAAAGTGCACTGTTCGCATTCTCGACGCCCTAGACCGCTGTAATACAGGTCCAGAGACCGCCTAAACTCTCCAAATCGCCCGTGGGACCTGCAGTTTGCTGTGGAGAAACAACCCGATTTCGGCAAGGTCAGTCAGGTCAGCTCCCCCCCCCCCCCCCCATGCTACCCACTAACACTGAAAATATAAAGCGAAAAAAGACAAGAAAAAAAGATGCAAAGGCCGATGGAATGTTGGGGGCAGGCAGAATGGGTGGACAGCCAGCACATCCCAGGCAGATCCACGGACAGGACAAATGAACAAAGAGGGGAAATGGCCGACCGTTGCCCTTTTTTCACATCATGCGTACTTTTTACATATTTTGTTGAGAACAGACAGGCAAAAAGGCAAGAACACAAGAACGACAAAAAGGAGAAAAGGTACCGCACATTGAATGTGGTATGGTTGCACCTTGGTGAGAGAGCAGATGTGAAGATGGGGAGATGTGAAGCTGAGAAGTCGATATTCAGACGTCGTCATTTCAATGTCCCGTCCACCGTTCTTACAGCTTTTGGCGAGTTAGCCGCAGGAGAAAAGCAAAGCGAGATCCGGCCAGGCCTTTGTGTACCTCCAGTTCACCCAACCACTGAAAATGCAAGCAGGAGCAAGAGGGGAATACATCTGGGCATCTGACGTCTGCTGAGTCCAACAAGCCGCTATTGCCTACCGGGGGCCAGGCCAGCCAAGCTCGAGGTTGGTTGGCTGGTTAGTCCCCTGAAAAAGCAAAAAAAAAAAAAAAAAAAAAAAAAGGCTAACAGGAGCGGCGACTGGACTAACATGAAAGGGAAAGAAGGGGGAAATGGGGACAAGTTACAAGGGAACTCCCACCACCACCCCAAAAATACGGTCCGTCGGTCGCCCCCCCCCAAACGAATGAGATCAGCGAGTTTTTTCGACTGGAAAAATTTTCTTTCGTTTTGTGCTTTCAAACTTGCATCTGAGAACGACCAATGTCCAAGGCAGCCAACACGGACTGCATGTTGGCCTGGGTACAGAAAATGGGGGCTCTTTCCCAGAGTGGGATTTAGGGGGGGATGGAAACTTGTTGCGTTGTATTTGTAGCGGACAACACAACGTACAGCGGCGCGGAGGAGTCTCACGGAGGAAGCAGCATTTTTGCAGGTGGAGCCCGTGTAAAAGGCAGCACTAAAACGAGCAAAGTAACAACTCTATGAGAAAGACAGCGGAGAAAACTCTGTAAAACGGCGGCGGCGTCGCGGCAAGTCTGGCTTCTGGCAAGGGAGGAGGACCAACCAGGAAGAAACGGGTGGGAAGAGAGGAGGAGGGAAGAGGAGGAGAAAAGAAGTCAGCTGGTAAACTGCAAAAGCCACCTACGCCAGGCGAAACGCCCACCACATATCCCGCCTGTCCGCCTGCCTCTTTCCCTCATGGTTCTTTCCGTCTTGGTCGTTCCGGCATGCTAGGAAGGGGCCATCGACGATGTGTGTGGAGTGGGCGAAAGAGGGGAAGGAAGAAGGGGGAAAGGGCAGTGAATATGGCAGGCACGAGCATGGGAAAGGGAAGGAAGCAATGGCAAGGCAAAGAAGAGCAAATGAGGCATGTGTGTGGTTCGTGGTCGTTAAGAATTAGGACAGCCGTTTCGCTCTCTTTTTCTTTTCTCGTAGAAATCATTTTCCCTCCGCTTTTCCCTCTGCTCCTCTTTCCATCATACTCTTCAACCCAATGACTCTGTCAGAAAACAAACTCAACAAAGTCGATCCCCCAGATCTCCAGATATCAAAAACGGCAAAAGGGGAAAGTGCCATTACCTATTGCCCAAAACGAAAGACCTGACGTTGCTCTTTCTCTTCTAGCATTTGCCTCCGCCTCCCGCGCGCCCTCGCTCCTTCCCCCGGACGGACAGCCCTCTTTTTATTTTTATTTTTGACTTTCCCCCCTCTCCTCCCCCCAATTCACATTACATAAAACCAAACCATTTCGCCCTTTCCTTTACTCACACACAACCTGTCATCGTTCTGATTCTTATCTTTCGAAACTCGACAGCCAAAGCACACAATCGACCCTTTTCTTGCAGCCTTTCGCCTTGACGCTCGCCAGCCCTGTCTCTGCTCCGTACCGCCAGTCTCTCGCCCTCTGCCTCTACTGCAACGGCGCGGCTCTACCAGCGATCCAGTTATCATTACATACCGCTTTCTCTTGACAACACCCCCCTTCCCTTATCTCTCTCGACACTTCTTGACGACTCTGCACCCCCTTTCGCTTGTTGGATTTGTTCCTTGAGTGTTCCTTGATTGTTCTATTGTTCCTTTTTGCGTTCCTTTTGTTCCTTTTTCCTGTTCGAGCCCCCTTTTTCCTTGCACCCGTTTCCAAACGGTCGGGTCACTCGCCGCAAATCTGCCACCCCCCCTCCCCTACCTCGTTGCACATCATCTCTATCTCACCTGTCGCTTGTTTACTTGTCGACAGACCTTGCTCGGTCTTCTCCGTGTGCATATCCCACCCCAGCCAGGACCCTATTATTTCCCCTTTAGGCAGTGGTCTTGGGAGAGCTTCCTGAGCTTCATCAGAGAAAAGAAGAAAAACAATCAAACGAAAGGGGCATCCTGTCATCCGTGCATGGAGATCGCAGCGCCATATTTCTTAAGCCAGGTACGACTACAACGATAGCAACGCCAACTTTAACGCGACTACGACTGCATACATACAAATAATCGAATAATCGACAAAACTACTCCGTACTATTGACCTCATCGGCCGGCGAGATCGAACAACCATCCTGCCCCTGCATTTGTGGCCTGTGTTAGTCGTCCGGGACTCGACAGGAACGACGCACGGAAACATCTGTGTCCCTGCACACCCCAGACGCCCCAGCCTGCCTCGTACCCAGCTTCCATGACCGGGAAATAATAAAGGGACAATTCCCAAATACAGAAACTCTAATAAAGCCCGCAACCAAAAACCGCAAAAAAAAGCACAGAGCCTCGCATCCCCACGACCTTTACGACAACCTCGACTCGTCGTTCGCGCAGAGCAGCCTTGTTTTGTCTCCTCGTTTTTTGCGCTGCCTCTTACACTCTCCTTTATTGTCCATTGTTTCCCTGTCTTTATTATTTCTCATTTTCCCTCTTCTTTTATTCTTTTTTTCTTTCATTTGGCTTTTAGCTTTATTGGCCCTTTTGTTTCTTGTCCCCTCTCTCCCTCGCTTTCTCCTCTTTCTACTTCTCCTCTTTCATTCCCCCTCTCCTAATAATACGGCAAGACCCACCCCGCAAACTACGCAAACTACGTCCCGTGGCGAAAAAAAATTATCCAATTCTTTTTTCCCTACTATTCTTTCTGCCAAAGCTGGATCTGTCGCAACTCTTTTTCTCTGTGTATTATTTTTTTGTCACTCATTCCTGTTACTCAATCGTTTCTCGACCCTCGCTCCCTTCTTGGATCACTTCGCGCATAACACTTAACACTCGACACACTTACACACGTTCGCTTCTCCCCAGCCGCGTCCGCTTCTACTCACCTGATTCCGACTACGGCGCATCGCTTTGGCTCGTTCGTGCTGCGTCCTGCGTCGCCTCGTCGTCCCCTTCGTGTCCCCCTCCCCACTTTCCTCCCATCTCACCCCATCTCTCGATCTGTTCGAGGCGCTCGCCGCCCACCGGCTGAAGCGTCTCGAATTTTCAACTCTGAGGATATGGCAGACACTATGTCCATAGACAACAATGACAACATCAAGCACGACTCCGACGACTCACTAGACTCCGGCGCCGAGGGCGATCCGACATCCGCTGGCGGCTCCCACGGCGGCAGCAACGGTACCAATGCGCAGGGCGACGGCCAGCCCATCAAGCGCAAGGGCGGCCGCAAGCCCATCTACGCAACCTCCGAGGAGCGCAAGCAGCGCAACCGACAGGCGCAGGCCGCCTTCCGCGAACGCCGCACAGAGTATATCAAACAACTGGAGGAGACGATCCGGGTCCACGAACAAAACTTGCACAACCTACAGACCGCCCATCGCCATGCCGCCGACGAATGTTTAATGCTGCGATACAAGAACTCGCTGCTCGAGCGTATTCTCCTCGAGAAAGGTATGCGCTTTTTTTGCCCTCCTTTTTGCCTTTCATTGTCTCTTTTCCTCTTTTCCTCTTTTCCCGCCTGTTCCTCGTCCCCCTTTCTGCCTATGACCCCCTTCTAACACGCCCAGGAATTGATGTGCAAGCTGAGCTGCGCGCCAAGACCGGCAGCCCCAACCTTGGCCCTACACACATGCCACAGAATATGGTGCAACCACCGGCCATGCCACGATCCATCATCAACCGCCACCATGCCCGCCGGTCAAACTCCAGCATTGCGCCCAAGCTCGACGTCGGCGGTACCTCGCTGCCAGGGGCTGGCCTCGTCAGCATCAACCCGGGCCATCCGACACCCACCTCGGTCGTTGCGTCGCCCAAGAGCCGACCCACGCCCTCGTCACACTCTGCGTCGCCTGCCGCATCCACCTCCGTCTACGGTCAGTCACCTGCTGCATCTGCATCCGACCCGTCCGCATCCATCCGCCCAGTCATGTCGGCCCCGGCGCCACCACCTCCTCCACCACCGCCACAAGTGCACCAGGCACCGCCCGTCACAGCTGCCGCAGCAATGAAGGCAGCCCAACTCGGTGGACCAATCCCAGGAATCTCGGGCCCCGCTCCGCCAAGAACGATGCAACAGCGCCAGCGCCAGCACCACGCACAGCAGCAGCAGCAGCAGCAGCAGCAGCAACAACAACAACACCAGCAGCAGCCGATACTACAGCACCAGCAGCACCAACAGCAGCAGCTACCACAGCATCAGCAGCTGCCTCAACCGACACACCCTCAACACCAGCACCATCCACAGCAGCCGCCACAACACCCGCAGCACCAACAGCATCATCAACAACAGCATCCGCACCAGCAGCACCCACAACACGCACAGCATCAGCAAGCGCCACAGCACCAAGCGCCTCTGCCATCACCGCAGCCTGCTACGCCACGGTCGGCCAGCGGTGTGGGCGGTGCTCCGTACTATGCGCTGCCCGGGTTCCAGAACCACCTGGACCAGCTCGAGCAAGAATACGATGCGGCCGACGACATCATGGAAGACCCCGCCGAGACGCCCGACACGCCCTCTGGACCCAACCACCCGTACCCCGTGACGGCCTTTTCGGCAGCACCTCCACCTCTGAGCCTTGCAAGCCCGGCCACCAGCGTGGCACCCTCTACAGCTTCCTCGATGAACCTGGGCGCCGCAGCCGGCAATGGTGCAGCCCCTGGTGGTGCGGTGAGTGGAGGTGCCAACGGGTATCCCTCGATGACCCAGCTGCTCGACCCGGCGCTCGACTGGGATCCGTTCGGTCTCAGCGCCAGCATGCAATTCCCGACACAATTCTCCTTTGACACGAGCAACACGCGATAAAACAATAAAAGCGAATTAAGCGATAATTTCCACTACCAGCGCCTCGCATATATTATGGTCGGCTAATTCTCCGCTGTCGTCGACATTGCAGCAACTTGATACCCCTCAAAATACGAGCCACGACCCGACGCCTGCTTTCTATTATGAACGAAAAAAGTTGCTGCTTCTACTGTCTTTGCATAACAACCGGGGAGTTTGGAGAAGAGCGTTTCTTCTCAGCTACATTTCCTTAATTTCTTTTCTCTGCTACATATTTTGTTTATTTCTCGGGCGGACAAAAAATCAGCATCTGGGAGTAAAAAAACACATACTTTATACCACACTGGAAAAACTCACATATGGAAGGGGCGGATACTTTGATTATTGCTACGTCTGATTTTGGCCTACTTGTTCTTGCTTTTTGGGGGTTCTGAAAAAAAACACACACATATCATTATTGGGGGCATGTTTCTGTTTTTTTTTTTTTTTTTGTTTTTTTTGTCTTTTTTTATGTTTTACGGCTGGGTGTTCTACAAAAGTTCTTTTTCCCTCTTTTTCTATACGATTATGCAAAGCTTGCTTTCTTTCTCTATCGTCTTATTGGGATTTCGCGTTTCGGCTGCATGGTTTTGTCTATTTCTGTCATGATTTTACGCTTTCATTTTCTCGGCTACGTGGGGGAATGAACTAAAAAAAAAGTTGAGTTTTTGCTTTCATTTTTTTTGGATACGGCAAATGAATGAATGATGTATATCTCACCACCTTTCTGTTCGATTGTTTTTATTTGCGGTGCAAGAGCAAAAAGAAAAAGAGGCAGCCCCTCCAGAACCACTACATACTACATTTAATAGAAAAGACAGCGTCTTTTGTACAATAAAATTTAAAAGAAAATTATTTTCAAAGTTGTTTCCGATTCCGTGAACATTCAGCGCCCCAGTGTCCCAACAAATTCCGGAAAGCGTACAAGGGGCCACGAGGACCATGCACAGACGTAGGAAGCTCGAGCCAAAGGCGGGGGAGAGGGCGGGGGTCCAGTTCAATGTTCATCGTGTACTCAGTCCACTCAGATTTGTTATGCATGTTTGCCGTGTACAGAGCTGGCGACATTTCACTGGATACGGAAAGAGGTCACGTTGCCAATTTCTGTTTCTGGCTCTCTTTTCTGTTCCTTTCTGTTCCTCTCACCCAACCCAATGTCTTCATGCCTTATGCTCCCGCTCCCCCGCATTACGGACCCTTGCTCGCCTGTGAAGCATCTCCCCCCGCTGTGTGACGAAAAGGATTGGAGCGGGAGAGGAAACAAAACGTGGACCAAGCAGATGGGAGAGACAGCTTTCCTGCAGCCACGCATCCCATGTGCTCTATGCATCAAATCATCTGCGGGATGCATTATTTTGAACGCCTTTAGACGTTGAAGTTTGGGCATCCCGCCGGTTGGGTTGGACGTGGGAGTTGAGCCCAGTCAGGACGAGGGTTGAAAAGGCGCTATTACGTACAAGAGTGCCAGTGCGTCCACGATCATAAGGCTGAAAGCTTCAACTGCCAAAAGCCCATTGACGGACGACCTTTGAATGTTTGTCTTCATGAACACTTTTTTGTTTTATAAAATGACGATGGTCTCGGTTGAGACGGATTTTGGTTCTGATATTCACAAAACGTGGCCATGCATCACGAAACAGCCTTACATATCAAGCACGTGGGACAATTGTTCGACCATTGAAACAATGCAAAACTATTTAATTATTTGATAAAATTGTGCTTCGTTGTAGAGCAGTAACACAAACTGTAAAACAGAATAAATAAACAGAGGCAAACCAGGGCATATATTGACAGTGTGTCGTCAAGCCTTCTCATACAACGCTGTGATAGGACCAAAACATGACAAGGACACAGCCTTGCAATTGAGTTCCCAATGCATGAGATCTTTTCCGGTTCATGTTTCAGCCTCATATTATTTCCTTTGTAGTCTTTGACTGCTTTCGACTACCTCAGAGTATGGGTGTGCTTTCGTGCTTTCTGGCTACATTGCCCCTATTTTGGTTATCGATTGAAGCGTTATCGATACCGAAAGTAAACAAACCAGCTTGTGGTCTCTCCTCCTCCATACAAATACCATATAAAATGGTGAGACCAGTCCGTCACTACTCGATATGTCAACAAAATAGGAACCAAAAAGAATCGTGTGTTTGCGTGCCCATTTTCCGAGGTGACACAACCACAAGGCTTTTTCTGGAGCCATCCTACTGACAACATCATGACTCTATTCTCACCTTTATTCAACGTCAATCACAGCCAAGAGTATGTTCCGTTAAAGTTCCATCGAAAACATTTTTCCGTATGTCCAAATGCGAAAAATTGTTTTCAATATATGCTGCCGTACGATCATATTTGGTGGGTGATTTCAGTTGACCTTGGAGTGTGCAGTTTCGTCTCGCACAGCAGCGCAATGAAGTAATCGCCTTGTCACAACCAGTGATTCACCGCACCTTCTCACTATTGTGTCCTGTAGCCCACATTTGTTCATTAGAACTTGCTATTTTCTTGCGCATTGTAGACCTCACGGAAAGTCTTCTTCTTGATCACGGTAATGGCCACTACTCGGTCACCTACTCCACCAGTCCAATTGCGATATATCATTGGCCGCCTTGTTGAGATTGACCTTTATTATCACTAACCTTCACCTCAGATTATATCACATTCACCTTTTGGCTACGTTTTATTCATATCTATAGTTGCGCAAAGTGCGTTTTAAGGGCCTCCGATGCTGTGTCGGAGCGAGGTGTGGCCCGCAAATAAGTGACCGCCAACGACCACCGCCATCGTGCCTTCCCAACACGGTGAATCGTTCCTTCTTCATCGGGAATATGTTCCAACAATAGTGAAATTTTTTCATTATTTGTGGTCTATCAAAACTTTTATATATAGAGGCCTTGCCCTCCAAGGTGTCCAGAAAAATTCTTCTCCTTCTCTCTTCTCTCCTTCATCACACATAAAAGTCAATACCCGTTGCGTCTCTGGGCCTGTATCTCAAAGCATCATACGTCAACCTTTCTCTTTCCAACCACAGCGGCAGATGCAAGGGCAGGACAATCCAACCATTCCATTATTCTTCTTTTCCTCGCCAATCCGAAGCCAGTTGTCCGCCGCCCGGTCCCCTTCCGCCTTCAACATAACAAACAACGCAAAGACGCTGACCAGAGGCACCGAGCGAGATCACACATTACAGTGCACCTTGCAGCACGCATGGGCTCCGACCCCGGTAACACGATTGCCTCCACGTATATCGGCCCTCGGAATGAAGACATCAGTTACCTGACCGCGCCTGAGGAAGGTGCAGAGGATGGGTTAGGCGCTCAGTCCTCATTCATCTGGGTGCCGCGTGCCGCTGCTAAAGAGGTCGATGACATTACTGATAGCGGGCTGGGCGCTCAGTTCTCATTCACCTGCTTTCGGGGGAAGACCTCCGACGCAGGTGGTGAGGGTGGCGCTCAGTCCTCATTCATCTGGGTGCCAGCTTTCGGGGTCGCCAACGACATCGAGGGCGGCGTCGAGAGCGAGTTGGGCGCTCAGTTCTCATTCATCTGGGTGCCGGTGGACGCAGACAACGAGGACGAAGATGATGGCGATCTCGACTACGAACACATGTCTGACGAGGAGCTGACCGGTGACGCCGAGACTGCTCTACTTCGCAGATTTCGCAATTGTCTTCATGGCATTGAGCGAGACCAGAAGGTGAATGACGAAAAAGGCAAACAAGATCTCAGCAAGTCATCAACACCGGACATCCTCGTGGATGTGGGCGATACCAACGATCCGGACATACATCAGCCTGCCGTCACCGCCGTGGCACCGAAAAACACGCCTGAAATCGCCCTCCAGCTCGCCCAGCGCATCCTGGTTGCGGTCAACCGCAACCTCAATCTCAACCTCAATCTCAACCTCAACCTCAACCCCAATCTCATCAACCAGAGGCTCAAACTCAAACTCAGACTCAATAATATTGCCGACTCAGAGCTGCTTGCCCGTGTCATTAACGGTACTCCGAGTCAATTCTATTCATGGGTCTCTTCGAGTCTCACCTCGCCCGATGCCAGCTCCAACTCTACGACTGCGACTTCATACTTTGACATCAACGGCGCCGACGCCTTCCATCCTTCAGTTTCCGGCGTGCCTCTCACTACACTACAAACGAGCTCCTCTTCCCTCACTCCGGACGTGTACTATACACCTCCCACAAGTTATGAGAATTCGCCGGATCCATCTTCCGATGATGGAAATAGAAACAGAGGGGAGGAGGGGAAGGCGATGAGTTTCGGTAAAAATTACGTTGATGGAACTCATGGCGAGAATAATAGCGACCACAGTGAAGAGGACTACGAGTTCATTTTCGCTATGGACGAGGATGATGCTCCTGCCTCTCTCACTGCTATGGCCGCTACCACCGCCTCCTCCTTTATCCATAACCGAGCCCGGGACATAGACGGAGACTTTGATGTTATGGACGATACGTTCTTGGTCGTCGAGACATCAACTTCGACAGACACCACCAAGTGACAGAGGTCGGTGTAGGCTTTCTTGACAAGAGATGCTCACCTATGGCTTGAAAAAATACCCTCATCTTTTCGAAGTCATATTTACAAATCTTTCATGCACAACATCAAAGGAAAAGGGAAATGACTGGTCATTTATACGGCGTCTAGAAAGGAAAAGGGAAAATGGTCGAGGGGGATATGAATCTATGAAGTGCTTCGGCGTTGAGTACAGGGAGAGGATATGGTTATGGCGTTACTCGATAATTTATTGTATTTCGGTTCGTGTTCCGTTCATACTCTGCGATGGCTATGGATACTCTAGTTCAATTTTTTTTTTTCCAATCATAAGTTACGAATTATCTTTGTTTTTTATTCATTATGTCTAGAGTTGCCATGAAAGAATTAACCCGATGTCTCGTAAGGATGACATTTATTTGTGATAGAAATTTATGCCGGTAAGATAACAATGAATAGAACTGGGGTGTAAAGTAGAAAGATAAATACGGAGCTATGAGATCAGTCAAAGCTGATTTACGACAAATCTGAGCTGCATGATCTGTACAGATCCGATGGCTGATGCTGCATTGGAGATCAAACAATGGCACCAGTCAAGGACTCCAGTTAAGCTTCAATCCTCAAATCCTCACCTTAAATTGACAACATTTTCAGATTGCTTCTGCTGAATCTCCAACGGCTTCGTATTATTTTTCTGCATTTTCTTTTAAGTACTTTTAATCATCAGAATATTCGACAATCCCTTGCTTTGTTGGTTGTTGTTGCAGCTTCTAGCTTGTAGTTGAAAACACGTGATGTACAGTGCTACTCACAGTGCACGTCGTGACTTTGCACAGTCATTTTGCGAAGCCCTAACTAAGCGTACGGCTTGGAGAGCCCACACACAAATTATTTTGTGGGGTAGTAATTGCCCTTTCGCTGTCGGAATTGGGATAGCTCCGGCTGCATGGGAGGGGGAAGCTCAACCCGGCTACGGCTTTGGGGAATGACGAGCAGCAACAGTCACCAAAAATAAAGAAAAAGTGCGGAAGCAATAAAGCGGAAGGAAGCACATGGGGGTCGAATCAATGGGAAGGCAGTCACGGTCCTACGTACTCAGTACGACCGGGGGCACGGCCATTCGGTCTGTTCGGTTGGGAACAAACACGTTCGAGATGATCGCTCTTTCCTTTCTGCGCTCGTTCCTGAGTTTCCTAGCCAGACGCGAGGTCTTGTGACGTAAAATGGTCGAGAGAGTCGACGGCTCGAGGAAAGAGCGACCGAGGCCGGTGGAAGATGGTTAGTCTCTTTGAGACTCGGAAGGAGACGCCAGCAAGCTCAATTGGCTTTGTAGACAGCTGGATGTTGAGTGAATGGTGACAATCACCGAGTATCGAGCTACTTTTCGAGGGAGACGGGTGACACGGTAAACAATGCACAACCGTCCTGAGCAACGAGTCAGCGGAGACTGAGGAGTAAGAGAAGAGGAGAAAAGAAAAGAAAAGAAAATCATCTCCGCTCATTCTCAACAGTGTGAGAAACATCAGTCGTTCGTTCCTTCCCTACTGGCTCCGCACCTGCCCCATGGCTGTGGCTTTCGCCGTTTTCAGTAGTAGCAAGCAAGGACAGTGACTTGCCGTGGTATCTGGACGTGAAATTTTCCGCCATTGTCACGCAAAACGGGTACTTTTGAGCGTACCAAAACTGCACCAAAGAGCAAGTATCTATCTCCAAATGGACCGGTCTTTTTTACTATTTTTTTCGTCGTGCTACTTTTTTTTGCTGGTCGCTCCCGCCGTCCCATTTTTAGACTTCTTTTCGCGCAAAATTTAATTGGTTTATTGGCTTTTTGCTTAGATCCATTTTCCCACTTGCCTTTTTTCTCATACTTTGGTTTTTTCTTCCTCCTTCCTCTCTTTTCCCCTTCCCTCTCTTTTTCCTTCTCCCCCCCTCCCCCCTTTCGAAGCCTCTCTTTTTCTTCTCTCTTCTCGCCTCTTTCGCAACGACGATAACGATCGATCTCTCCCCAATCCGAAACCCCTCCAAACCCATTGTTGCGATTCCGTTTTCGCCTTTTTTGAAAGGCGAACCAGGCCAAGGCGACAACAATGTCTGTCGCCTCGAAGGTACGTTGCAGAATTTCGCTCTAGTTTTGTTTTTGTCCGCCCGTATTTTTTTTTTGTCTTCGCCCTATCGCCGCTCCGCTTCGAGATTTCGAGATTCATCGGTGACTTGTTTGGTCCCTCGGCTCGACATGCATACGCCCCTTTGTCCTCGCGGAAAGAAGAGTCACCGTCCTGGATCCGACCCCGGCCTACCGCTACTCCTCACCGGCTCCTCTCGCCTGCGCCGAGCGCGTCCCTCGGCATCTCCTCATCGCGACGTTGCCCCGGCAGCCGACGACGACCTTCAGCCATGCCATGCTTCGACATACCGACACCAAGCTACCGGACACCAGACGACATCCGTATCGACATCAGCTTCGTCTCAGTCTGGAGAAATGGCGTGGCTTATGGGTTTTCGGTTATGACATCGGGTCATCGGGATCTGGACAAACAATCACATCGCCGGCAGCTCACCCATTCGCCTGGGCTCGACTTAGTTCCGACTACTGCTTTACTTCTTGCACTATTTCAGCATATTGCCTCCCCAGAATGCTAACTTTCCATGCTTCATCAGAACCCGTACGACCTCCTCGGTAAGAAACATCTCAGACCTCGATATATCCCGCTTACGCACCCAATCCGTGATGGCACAAGCCTCCCTTGTCTCTCTTCGACAAGCTGTCCATCCCATAAGACTCGCTCGGCAGCTTGACACCGTGGCGCGACCACACAGAAAGCTGGGAAAGAAAGAGATGAGAAGGGAGCTTGGGCCATCTACCGGACAGGGGGCGTGGGCCACAACGCAATATATTCCGTATCCACGGCGCATCCACACCGCCATATGCGCCATACGGGGTGGACTGCATTTGAAAATGGCAACAAATTACTAATATCTCTTTCCTTCGTTACAGGCAACGAGGATGGTGATGCCGCTGCCGCTGGTCCCGTTAAGACCGTGAAGGCCGACGCTAAGGCCCCGGCCCGCCGTACTGGTGCTTCCGGCAACGAGGCTGGTACGTTTGCCCCTTAATTGAGTCCCGACAGAGACAGCCCAAGTGGCTTGGAACCCTGACTAACGCCAATTTCAGCTTTCCGCGACCGCAACGCTGGTGCCGACCGCAACCGGAGCAAGCCCACCGACGAGGCTGCCCGCACTGGTGCCCGTGGTGGCTCTGGTGCCCGCGGCCGTGGCGGCCGTGGCGGCCGCTTCCCCCGCGAGCGTGACGACCGTCACTCCAAGGGCCTCCCTGGGTGAGTTATTTTTAGCCCTAGTTGTTTCAACCGCCCTTTGTCTGCCCAGTACTAACCATGAGTAGCGCAACTGAGAAGCACGCTGGCGGCCACACCGAGGGTGAGGCCGAGAAGCGCGATGAGGAGGCCGGTGAGGCCATTGCCAAGTCCGACGAGAAGGCTGCTGCCGCTGAGGACGCTACCGCCGAGGAGGAGGCTGAGCCGGAGGAGAAGCAGGTCTCCTACGACGAGTACCTCGCCCAGCAGGCCGAGAAGAAGCTCGCCATTGAGAGCGCTCTGTCCGTCCGCCAGGCCAACGAGGGCACCAAGACCAACAAGAAGTGGGACACTGCCAAGCCCCTGGTCAAGGAGGAGGACGAGGAGTTCATTGCCGGCTCCGGTGGCAAGGCCAAGCGCGAGCGTGAGCGCAAGGTCAAGCAGGTCGTCGAGATCGACCAGCGCTTCGTCGAGCAGCCCGAGCGCGGCCGCGGCGGCTTCCGTGGCGGCCGTGGTGGCCGTGGCGGCGAGCGTGGCGACCGTAGCGAGCGCCCTGAGCGTGGTGAC